>JACTOM010000855.1:2941743-3017221 GCA_015832385.1 Elymnias hypermnestra
AGTTGGGAAGTTGGCGGTGTGATTCACCCCCGTGCCTCGGAGAGCACGTTAAGCCGTCGGTCCTGCGCCTGATCTCTCTCTCCGGTCGTGTCGGATTGCCATCATGTCGGACTATGAGAGTGAAGGAATAGAGAGTACACTTGTGTACTATGCCTGGCAATCCGCAGTGGAGCAGCGTGGTGGGTCTATGCTCTAAAAACCCTCTCTTATATGAGCGAGGAGGCTTGTGCCCAGCAGTGGGACGTTAATGGGCTGCTACTTACCTTACTTACCTTTGCAAAAATCATGTATGACAGAATTGTTCCTCTTTAAAAGAACTAAAAAAGAGTCCTGGACAATATAATTGTATCTTCTATGGTTAGGTTACTATAACCATTTTTATGATAAACAATTTTGTTCTATTTTGTGTCTCTTTAATGTGGTGCAGGAGTTTCGGGGAGATCATATAGTATGAGAGTGGACTGGAATTCCGAATGATACCCAAATATTTTGCCTAACAAGAGAAGGAGGATCAAAATATGCTGAACTGGCCTACCTTAACTAGTCGGGGAAACTCTTCAAGAAGACGAAGATTTGATGGTCCTTTACGTAAAAGTGAGAGTTCTGGCGTCACTAGAGGTCCTGGTTACGATTCTTGACATCATAAATATAGGAAAATGCTTTTTCTACCTAAATACCAAGACAAATATTCATATTATAACCAGAAAATAGAACAATGCCCACTTAGATTCTGATCTCGTTCTCGATGTCGTGAGTTTAGTAAGTACGGATTTATTTTCTCAGATTGACATTTTTAAATGTTTTATATCATTTGATTGAAAGATCCTATTTTTAACCGACTTCAAAAAAAGGAGGAGGTTATCAATTCTTCTGTATTTTTTTTATGTTTGTTACCTCATATCTCCCGACTGGGTGGACCGATCTTGATGATTTTTTATATGAAAGTTGGTGCTCATCATAGGGTTTTTAAATCCAGTTCTGATGATAGCATCCATGAAAAAACCGGTTAAGTGGTAAATTGCATTAAGCATCTGCGCGACAAATGGACGAATAACTCAAGATCGCGCCAGCCGATTTCGATGATTTTTTTTTTATTGGAAAGGATATATTTCAAGGGTTGTTTTGTGATAGTTTGGTTAGGTTCTGATGATGGAATCCATGACAACGTGACGGAACTCTTAAATTCTTAAGAGCAAATGAACGATACTCGGCAGAATCTTCTATAGGCTATCCAGATATTTGAGTTGCCTACCGTAACTTCGGTATGGTCATGTGTTAGTCGTATTTAAATATGAAGATCAGTGGATCTCCTCAACGGCTTACAGTAAGGGTGCGGTTTATGGCAGAAAATATAAGTCTCTGAAATCAAATAGCAATGAACTTGCGTTTGTTGCTGCATTGCAATACGTTTTTAGATGTACACATATTGAGACAAATTTGTTAGTTTACTTCGGATTCACTAAAAATAAATATAAATTTTAACAAAAAAAGAACCGCCTTAAAAACAAACTTACAAATATATTAATATGCTCTAAAAAGTAAGAAATAATTGCGTATTCTTTAATAGTGTTCTTCGTATTCTTATCCTTAGAGTCGGTGTCAGCCGAGGCACCTACATATATTCTTTATTCAAGTAGGCTCAAAAAGCACTTTTGAATCGTCAGTAGTCTGTCCGTTGGTAACAAATCTACCACCGGTTCGGAAAGTTGAATCAGCTGAGAAGAAACCGGCAAAAAACTCAACGGTTACTCTTTTGAAGATAAGTTTTGTATGCTACAATGTGTAATATATTGCTTCAGTGAGCAACTGGAAACAAATCCAAACATTTCTATCGCTTAAATAATCCTCAACATTATAATATGCCTTTTGTAAAAGGATGCTTTTGACATATTTCTTAAAACTATGCGAAGGCAAATCCAAACTGATTGAGGTATCTTATTAAAAATGCGTATGCTCAACCCGACAAATGATTTCTGAACTTTCTTCACTCTAAAATATGGAAGTACAAGTTTGTTTTTATTTCTTGTATTAAAATTGTGCATTTCACTTTTCTTACTATATACATATATATACACATATACGAGGTGGGTGAGACGCGGGAGCTGCCAAGAATATAAGAATACGAAGAACACTATAAAAGAATACGCAATTATTTCTTACTTTTTAGATCATATTGATATATTTTTAAGTTTGTTTTGAAGGCGGTTCTTTTTTTGTTAAAATTTATATTTATATATGGAACATTTAAACATATTTTGCGAAAATCTAAGAGATTACAGGATATTCAGCATTGTAGATTAATTCTGTTACTTAGCACTTAAAACAACTAAAACTTCTATATCTACATGAGGAATAAATGATATAAAAAGATTTATTAGTTCAAAATATATTTCTATATCGATTATCTTTTAAAAGATTTTATGTCGATCAACATAAACGTACACGTAGAATCTATTACTAAAAAAATAAAATGTGATTCTAATAAATTGAATAAGAGCCTTTATTTTATCTTTCGTAAAGAATAGATGAATTTCATATTCACTTAGACTTCGACTGTTACCATTCAATTAAGATTGGAAATTCAATTATAAGTTTTGAGTCTTTCTCGCTTAAGGTGCGCATCGTTGCCTAAATTAATTTCTACTTCTATTAATTTCCTACATAAATATTATAACACTACAATATGAAAGTGGTACCTGTTCGGAAGGGGTCGTATTAGATACCTTATAAAAATAAAAAAATATAAGGAGATAATAAAAATTTGAAAGCGTTGTGTATCGATACGTTCTGGGAAGTGGATCTGAAATTCTGGAACTATTTCTTGTTAATTGCGACTATATTTGATGCTGCCAACTCATATAAACCTAGTCATCCTACATTAGCTAATTTAGTTATTTCGTAACAAATGTGATATAACATCAATATTATCATATTATCTATCTATTAAATTTAAAAGTGGTTCAGGAATCAAATAAAATTGAAAAGAATACTTTTTCTTTCATTTGATTTGACATTTTACATTAACAGCCAACGATTTCTGATCGCAACTCTAATACTTTAAGGAGTTTGGCGCGAATCATGGCGTAAAGGTATTTTTGATTACTTTATTTTTATTCCAATTAATTTTTGACCACTTTTCTCAATAAACTTGAAACATTCTGTAATTATCATACAGCTTTTTATTTCTTGATTTCTGAGGCGGTATGTAGTTTGCCGGGTCAGTAAGTTTAATATGAGAAAGCATTATTGATTTAGAACAAGGCATCATCTTAATCCGCAACGACGGTAAAATAAGATTTTATTACACTCTCCGGTCTTTGCCAGCGTTTAAAGTTGTAAGAATACAATAACAATTAGTAATCGCAAGACGCAAAGCTACTAAAAAATGTGCATTGTACATTTGAAATTGTTTAGTCTCTGCATTATTTGTTACACCGGCTTTGTTGGTCTCTTTTAACAAAACATTTCGCCTTACAATAATTGAAGTCAGAATAAGGCATATCTTCTAGGTTAAATACGTGTCTCAATATTTGAAGACGAATTATAAAAAAAATTATAATGTCCGCGAAAATGGAATAACTTCTTTCCCACCCCGACTCTGTGCAATACCGGTTCCTTCACCCGCACAAAGAAACGCAATAACGTAATACCTTCTTACCACTTCGCACTATGAGGTGTGTTCAAAAAGTATCGCGAATGTTGTGTTTTTTCAAAAATTATTTATTTATTCATGAATATCTATTTTGTCCCCTTCAAAGTAATCCCCATGAGATATTATACACTTGTGCCAACGGTTTTTCCAATCTTCGAAGCACTTCAAAAAATCATTTTTTTTTTTTTTGTTCAGCTCCTCCTTCGATGCCGTCTTTATCTCGTCAAGAGAAGAGTAACGTCGTCCTTTCATGGGCCTCTTCAGTTTAGGGAACAAGAAAAAGTCACAGGGGGCCAGATCTGGGGAATACGGTGGCTGCGGCATCATTAGTGTGTTGTTTTTGGCCAAAAAGTCGCGCACAAGCAACGATGTGTGAGCAGGGGCGTTATCGTGGTGCAAAAGCCAATTTTTGTTCTTCCACAAATCCGGGCGTTTCTGGCGGATTGCTTCGCGCAAATTGCGCATAACTTGCAGGTAATATTCCTTATTGACCGTTCTTCCCTGTGGCAAGAACTCATGATGCACCACGCCCCTGCAATCAAAGAAAACTGTCAGCAAAACTTTCACATTCGATCGAACTTGGCGCGCTTTTTTCGGTCTTGGTTCGTGCGGCAGCTTCCATTGAGATGATTGAGCTTTGGTTTCCACGTCATAACCATAAACCCACGATTCGTCACCAGTTATGACCCTCTGGAGCAAATTTGGGTCGTCGCGGACAGAGTTTAACATCTCATTAGCAATGTTCATGCGATGCTGTTTTTGGTCACAATTGAGCAATTTTGGTACGAATTTCGCGGCGACCCGTCTCATGCCCAAATCATTGATAAAAATCGAATGGCACGAGCCAATCGATATGTTTAGGTCCTCAGCAACTTCTCTAACGGTGATTCGACGATTGGCCAATACCATTTTCTCCACTTCATTAATTTTTTCGTCTGTTGTTGAAGTGCTCGGGCGTCCGGCACGCTCTTCGTCGTTCACATCTTCTCGGCCTTCTGAGAACATTTTGTACCACCGATAAACGTTGCTTCGGTCCAAGGTAGCTTCTCCGTATGCCACAGTCAACATTCGGAATGCATCCGCGCACTTAATTTCGTTTTTCACACAAAATTTGATACAGGTTCTTTGATCCATTTTTTTGAATAGGTAAAAATCGAAGACGATCCAAAACACGTGCAAGCAAAGCAGCTGTCAACAATTAAATGAACATTCAAAATGGCCGAGCTTGTCGGCATAAGTGAGAGACATGAGTACCAACATAACGCCACAAAAAATTCGAAATTCGAATATACGTAACCCGACACAATTCTTCAAAATTACATTAATGAAGTTTTTAAGTATGTATTATACATAGTTAACATGAATATATTGTAAAAAAATATAAAATAATAATATAAAAATCCATAGTAAGTGTACAATAATCACATAGTATGAAAAAATGAAAAAAAATGTTTTATTGGGATAGTATATTTAAGATGTTAAATGTACGATCTAAAATTGATTTAATAATTGTATTTAAGACGACTTATGATACCCTTCAAGGTAATTAGCAGCCGATTAACGTCCCACAGCTGGGTATAGGTCTCCTCACTCATAGGAGAGAGGGTTTTTAGAGCATAAACCAACCAAGCTGCCAAGCTACGGATTGGCTGGCATAGTACACAAGTGTACAATAACACAAGTGCACTCTCTATTTCTTAACATTCATATTCCGATTGAATGGCAATCCGACATGACCAGAGGAAGATCAGGCGCAGGACCGACGGCGTAACGTGCTCTCAGAGGCACGGGGGTGCAGTAAACAGCTATCTTCCGAAATTCGGGCAAATAATAAAAATTCCTTAACAGAAAACGCAATACGAAACTTTTAATTCACCCAACCCAGAACTCGAACACAGGATCTCATGTCAATAGCCAAAAAGCTGAACACTAGGCCATTGCGCCAGTTGATACCCTACACTAAGTATAAATAATTAAAACTTTAAGAACTATATTTTTGTAGTGAAATTTCTTTAAGTGCACGAGGAGGCATATTTACAGATGAAACGCGTGATTATCGTCACGAAGATGTGCAGCGTTTTTATGCTAATTTGTTAAAAGGTTAGTAGTCCTCATAGTTTTCATATTTTCAAATAACATCTGGTATTTTAATTAGTCATGTAATAATTTAGTATACAATTTTTCATAAAATATAAAATAAAAATATGTCATAAATTCTCCTTTCTAAATTTTAAATTCAAAAACATAACTTAATTAACAATTTCTAACATTGACAAAAACACGTAGCATTTTTATTTACAATTCGTCATTTGAGATTTCAATAAATTATTTGTATTAATTTTCGACACCATTAATATTATAATAACAATTAAATTCCTAACATATCTTCCTTTTTCCTTTCCTCTATGTCACGGAAATCTAAAGTTTTAGATTTGTATGAATATATATTTCTAAACTACAACTAAATACCCAAAAACCAGTCAAGTTTCCACTAATTACGAAGACATATACATAGCTATCTTTGTTGGAAACGAGTCTTCAGATTCATCTAAAATATTTTAACTATATAAGGTAAACGTATAACAAAATGTTGGCAGAAAACTTAATAACAGACACATTATTTTGCTAAAAGAAACCTTAGCTAAATAAATTCATCTGTACACAAACGAGCCAGTCCCAACAATAAAAATATGACAAATAAAAACATAACAAATATTTGTTTGCTAAAGAAGTTTTACTTCTGATATGTGTACTTTGTACGCATGCACTTTTAATTTTAGTTAGTTGGAGATAAACTACGTCGTGCAGGTCTTGATCTTGCTGCTTTGAGTAATTTTTTAACGTGTGTACGTATCGAGTATTATGAAATTTATATAATAAAAATTGAAATGTATGAAAATATGTTTATTTAATCATTATTCCGATTCGGAGTCTTTGTACCGTCCGTGAACGTTGGGAGAACCTGAAGAAACAAATATAAAGATTATTTTTAATATTATTAAGAATTAAGTAACATCCGCGTTAATTTAAAACACTTACGTTCCGGTTCAAACTCATCAGGTGAAATTCCTTTCGTGCTTACACGCCGATTATCATCAGAACCTGTGAAATTAAATTTTAGTCGAATGAAATATGTTTTTTTAATAAGATTCTATAACAACTAAAGCAAATCTTTAATTCAAGCCGAGAAATGTGTAAACAAGCCTACCAGACGAATCAACATCATCCGATCCATCGCTTTCTCTCGCTTCTTTCGCATCTGGAATAACTTTATGCGTTTCGACTTCATCACTGTCGCTGGAAGATTCAGCTCTGGCTGATCTTTTCTTCTTCTTATCCTCTATTTCTTTACCTCCCCGGAAATCTGGAACTTCTTAGAAACAAGATTCTCTTTATATGCTGTATGCCAATGCTGGTAATTAATTTAAATAGACATAAAGGTTAGTATGTATAGTATATACCCGTATATTATAAAATATTCATAAATTGACCCTTTATTGAAGGAACTAAATATGGCTTAATGAAGGTAAAAATAATTTCTAATGAAAATAAAACACAATCCACGGTTACAGTTAATAAATCTTGAACATTTACCTTCAAAGTTTCGTATCCGCAATGACGGGGCGCCATTTTTCCCTTGCATTAGATCGAATCCTATTTTGAGATTTACTGAAAATTATAACTACATCATCATATTGACTTACACAAACAATAGACGACGTGTATCGTAACAGATTAAATAAATTGCTATAATACTCATTAAATGTAAGTAAAAAATACTTCTTTTCTCATGAAACGATATGCGTTTTGTTCGCAGCTATTTATGCTTACAAGTCTTATCTTCCTCAGCTTCATCGGAAGCAATGGCTCCTGTTAATAATATCTGAAAAAGATATATAAGTGTAACAGCGGTAGACATAATTATTGAACCAAAAACATTCCACAAAAACGTGCCACAAAAATTGCGCCTGAATTTTGTACGTTCTTCGTTGACCAAAACATAATGTAACTTGGTAAAGCATATGAGTAACTACGTTTTCATTTTTATTTTTAATGTATTACGATACGCTTTGGTTTTAATTAAAGGTAATAAAATACAAGCGGTTTATGAGCGATTTATGCTCGCCTACTCTTTTTCGCTACGTTTGAATGATAAGTTTTTGAAGTGAAACTTCTTTAGGCGCATGAGGATAAATTTTTTACGAATGAAACGCGTGACGTTTTTATGCTAATTCGTTTGAAGTTTAGGTAGTTGTAATATTCACAAATAACATGTAGCATTATAATTGACTGCCTCATTGGTCTAGTGGTTAGCATGTTCGACTACAGACATGAGGTCCTGGGTTCGAGTCCCGGGTCGGGCCAATTTAAAAATCAATATTGAGTTGTCTATTAAGATTTTCTCAATATTTGCCCGAAGTTGGGAAGTTGGCGGTGTGATCCACCCCCGTGCCTCGGAGAGCACGTTAAGCCGTCGGTCCTGCGCCTGATCTCTCTCCGGTCGTGTCGGATTCCCGTCACATCGGACTATGAGAGTGAAGGAATAGAGAGTGCACTTGTGTACTATGCCTGCCAATCCGCAGTGGAGCAGCGTGGTGGGTCTATGCTCTAAAAACCCTCGCTCCTCGGAGTGAGGAGGCCTGTGCCCAGCAGTGGGACGTTAATGGGCTGCTACTTACTTACTTACTTACTATTATAATTGGCCACTCGTCCTTTAATAATTTAATATACTAATTTTCATAATATATAAACTATTTCATAAATTCTCTTTTCTAGATTTTTACAATTCCAAAAACAAAATTTAATTAATCATTTCTAATATTGACAAAAAAAAACGTGGCACTTTTATTTATAATACGTAACTTGAGATTTCAATAAATTATTTTGCATAAAATGTAAAATAATAATATTTCATAAATTCTCTTTACGAAGGTTTTAATTGTAAATATAGAATTTCTAATTTTAATGATTTTGTATAAATTTAAATTGAGGTTAGTAAATATTTTTACTATTCACAAAATATCACGAGGAATTTTAATTTAATATTCACCATCTGACATTTTACTATTTTATTATATTTTTTAAACAATTTAATAAAATAAATGTTTTTAATAATCCTCTTAATTATTTTTATTAATTATTAAATTTAAATATTTTTTCATTTCAGATCGCAATGCCAAAAATTGTAGTGCAAGAGATTGAAATATTTTTAAAGTTAATGTATATATCGGAGAAATAAATTAAAAATTTACAATTTGTATTAATTTTCGACACTTAATATATTAATTACAACTGAATTCATTAAATGCCTAATATATATTCCTTTTTCCCTCCCTCTAAGGCTCGGAAATTTAAACTTTTGTATAAACAGAAACAAGACTTAAAAATTACTTTGCCAAAGTCTCACTTCTGACATGTGTACTTTGTACGAACGCACTTTTATACATTTTTCCAATAATTTACTTTGTTAAATACGAAACTTCATTGTTATTAATATATTTTTTGACTGTATTTTTTTTTGCTTAGCTTAAGTATGAAACATATAACCAACCCTTTAATATGCAACATAAATAGGTTTTAGTAATTTCAATGAGTATCTCGCAAATGTATGATAAAAAGTGACCAAGCACCTTTCGTGAAATAAAGGGTTTCGTAGATGCTCAATATTCGTATTTAGAAATCAGTCAATAGTTTCCATTTTAATGCCCAAATATAGTACGTTTAAGTACATGCAATGTTGTATACATACAAGGTATCTGCTTAGTTTGCGATCCCGTGGAAATATGAACAAACTCATTCTGAGTTAGAGTCGGCATCGCCAAATGAAATATTTTTATAAATGTAAGTCAATAGGGCGATTGGAGTTACAAATTTCGTGATGAGTGACGCTTTTTAAATTGTATTTTTTTATTGCGGATTATTTATTTATTATTACATAGATTACAGATTTCTTGTACAAGATTTTCGGAAGGAAGCCATGGACTAACGGACAATAGAACAAGGTTAAATTTAAGGTTTCCTTGTTTATTACGGAACCCTATAAAACTCACAATAAATTTATGTGATTATCATAGTAAAGAAAATTATAAGCTTGTATTAGCCTTTTACTAATAAAATAATAACAAATTTACCCGGTTTCAACTTAAGTAAAAAATATGGTCGAAACTTAACCTGAACAAAAATCGCGACCTTTACGCCCATATTCCTGCCGAAGTCCGTGCAATATAATAATTGCAATCAGAAATTGTTGCATGTCAGTGACAAATCTCAAAAAAGAATTAAAAAAAAACAGTATTCTTTTAAATTTAATTTGATTCCTAAACGACTGACTGTTAAAAAAAAATTGTTCTTTTTTTCTATACATACGTTACCACTTACCAGGTTATAGCTCTCATTTTAGACTTTCCTTTTTAGTCTTATCACTTACCATCAGAAAAGGCAGTCAAGCATTAACCTATCATTAAAACTGAGTGACAGAATAAGAAATGGTGTGATAAGAGAACGTTGTGGCATAAAAGATGTAGTGACTAAAATTGATAAAGGTATGCTTAGATGGTTTGGGCATGTAGAGAGAATGAATGAAAGGGGACTGACAAAAAGGATTTATGAGTCAAGAGTGAATGCGAAAGTTGGAAGGGGAAGACCAAGGCGAACGTTCCTGGACTAAATCCAGGACATTTTAATTACGGGCCAAGTCAAGAGCAATCTAAACCGACAAACTTGTATGTAAGGTTGTAATCAGAATGAAAGAAGCGAAGGAGATATGCAAGTATCATGGCAAGTTGGATTGGAGTGGTTGGAAGGATGTTGTCTCTGCCTACCCCTATGGGAATTAGGCGTGATGCTATGTATGTAATAAATAAAATCTACCGTTACAAAAATAAAACTTTTTATAAAATCTTTCATATTTATATATTTTCTATAATGTCTTCCAAGTTAAAATATGGTGAGGTCTCATAGAAACATTTTTCATCTAATTCATAATTATTTTCTAATAAATTTTCTGTTACTAAATCTATTTCAAAAATCTGATTTTCCATATATACAACTCTTTCCATAAATTTCAGCCAATTCGATTTTTCCATTATTGTCAAATATTTTAATAAATTTTCTTTTGCTATTCCAGGGTTAACTCGTTTTGACAATTTGTCTTCTAAAAAATCCCACAGTAACTTAATTGGTGTCAAAGAAGTGAAAGTTGTTGGCAGCCGCAGTAAACTATGACCATGTAATTTGAACACTCGATCAATGTCATAATCCTCATTATTTACAGTGCATTTTTCAATTAATTCATATAATCTAGGTTTTTGCATGTTATCATCACATGGAATATTATTTTCTCTTAACCAATTCAGCATATGTTTCTTTGGATGATATCTTGTTATAGATTTTCTCGGTAACATTCCATGTATAAAATTATTCTCCATTACAATAACACTATTAGGTTTTATTTTATACAGCACTATTTCAGTCATCCATTTTTTAAAAGTCTCTTCAAGACTATCAGAGCTATTAGAAACAAACATACCATATTCATAATCAATGGCTGATATTAAATGAAAAAATATCAAACCTTCATCTAATAGTTGTTTACCTGAATCAAAGGTAGCTTTAGCTATGCTTCTGATACCATTTCTACAAATATGTTTTTCAGAAACATAGTAAATAGGTCTCTCTTTATTTCTGTAATCTTTTATTTTGAATAAGTAATTGAATCTTTCAAATTTCAATTTTGGATTTTCAATAAGTACCAATGGTGGTTGTGTCAAATTTTTCTTGTACACATATCCATACTGATAAAGTTTTTTTTCAAATGTTTTATAATCCAGAGGTTGCTGTACATTTGTTGTTTGAGATCTACATTTCAAAAATTCTTGAAACAAATCTGTAATTTTTAAATAATATTTCTTCTTAAGGAAATTGTTGATACATTGCATTAAAAGAATGTGATCTTTATCATCGAAACTATCTTCAACCAACGGGTTGCCATCATCAACAACATGATAAATAAACATTTTTGGGTATCCTGTATAAAACGAGACCCTTTCATGACATTCTTCAAGTGGCACTTGTAAGAAATTATTACTCTTTTCCTTTTTACACCTTTCTAATACTGTTCGTAAAATGCAAAGGATTTGTTGATCTATATTTTTTATGGACTCAGTACTACTATCTGAATTCCGAGATGAACTAGGAATGAATTTATCCATACCAACTGTAACAGAGTTGATATCTATAAGTAATTGTTTAGTGAAATCAACAAATTGGCCATACAATGAGATACTACTGATGTGAAACTTTACATTCAATAGTACTTCTTTAGTCTTGTATAATGTCAACATTATCTACTTTAGTTATATCTCTACAAATGATCTTGCTTTTGATAATTAAATATAAAATAATGATAATGTCACAAAACTACAACATTATAAATTTCTTGAGAGCATTTTGATGGTTTGGCAGGGGCAATGTCACGAGTACTTGCTTCCCAAGGTCTTGGGCTGAATTCCCATAGGGCTACTGTAGGAAATTGCATTTTCTACATTGTATGGGTCTGAACTGGGAGGCTTCCTCCTTAACTATGTATAAACCTACCAGCAGATGTGCTGCCAAACGTAAATTTTATGTTCCTGTACCATGCTGTGTAAACCAAATGGGTAAATTACCTCTTACCATGTTAGCAAGCTTTTATCTTGCACTGTAGCATCACTTTCTATTAGGTGAGAGAGCACTAAAATGTTTACCCGTCAGCAATAAAAAAGGCATTTAGATTAAAAAGTATAGTAGCAATTTTTGAATTTTGGAATTCTGTCATTTCATTAGATTTTTTAAAGAAGGAAATGTTGGTCCAAACAGACCTTACTACCTACAATTTCAAGACAATCGCAAATATGTAGACTGCTGTGTATCTATGATAGCTTAATAACAATTATGATAAGAAATACAGCTGACAAAATCAAAGGCACCACTTTCAAACTTAACATAAATGTATTATATATACTCATACATTTTAGTTTGTCTAAACTCAAGTTTTTATGTTACCTTTTTAATGGGGAACTGGAGAAGGGATGTGTTAGACAAAAAAAATATTTCTTTTCTGTATTATTATATTCTATTTGTCACTAACATAGTTATAAGTTATTTGTATACTAACAATTTGGATTTTGGGCCAAATGTTGCCTTGAATAAAAACTTATTATTATTATGTTATAATTTATCTGTCATTTATTTCCAGTGTTCCCACTATTAATATAAATACTACCCAAATTTACAAATACTAATTTAAAATATAAAGTTAAAATTTTCCGATTATCGAAAAAACTATGGCAAAGTGAAAATAACCAATAAGGATGCAAGACTTTGTAAATGTTTATACATACATGTGCTAAGTGCAATAAACAATAATAATAAGTTTCAACACAGCAGACAGCAGTGTTCATACATTGAATAACTTCATCTTAAAATTTGTTACTGGCAAAATAACTCCTGCTAAGTTTTTGCAAATACTTTTTTATGCCTTCTATACCTTACTATGTACTAAGTATGACTATAGAAATTAAAAACGTTACTCAAAATCCAGAGTAAATTATAAGGTCCTTAAAACAGACGACACCAAACTAACTAAAAACACTGCTTCTCACAGAGTATACTATTTTTATATAATTATTTTATAAATATCATCTGTTCCTTCGTATATGTTGCAGAATATATTCAACGTTTTTTTAATGCATTGACCATAGATAATATTTAATAGATAGATTTTCGTTAGTATCGTACTAACACAAATCGTTCTCATAAATAATAATACTTAATAGGTAGTTTATATACCGTATCACTCGGTAGGTAAGCAATGGTTAAAATGAAAAGTAGTAAGTAAGTAAGTAGCAGCCCATTAACGTCCCACTGCTGGGCACAGGCCTCCTCACTCCAAGAAGCGAGGGTTTTTAGAGCATAGACCCACCACGCTGCTCCACTGCGGATTGGCAGGCATAGTACACAAGTGCACTCTCTATTCCTTCACTCTCATAGTCCGGTGTGACGGGAATCCGACACGACCGGAGAGAGATCAGGCGCAGGACCGACGGCTTAACGTGCTCTCCGAGGCACGGGGGTGGATCACACCGCCAACTTCCCAACTTCGGGCAAATATTGAGAAAATCTTAATAGAAAACTCAATATTGATTTTTGAATTGGCCCGACCCGGGACTCGAACCCAGGACCTCATGTCTGTAGTCGAATATGCTAACCACTAGACCAATAAGGCAGTTTGAAATGAAAAGTAAAAATGAATGAAAAGAAATGAAAAGTAAAAAATATAAATTAACCGAATAAGTTTGGTAATAAGTACTATTATTGTATTTGGAATATGGGTTTTATTATAGTTTTACAATTATGTATGGAATTTATCAGTTAGTTGTTCCTTAATAACATTTAATGTGTGAAATGGTATCTCATATAGTCGCGTTTTATTGGGCTCGGTAATTTGCTCGCGCTTTTTAACGGACATAACCATCGACTGTCCCGCCCCGCGCGGACGCCTTTGTGTCGATTGCCCCGCGGGTTGAATGACGTTAAAGTGGCTCTTGGGACATAAATGTTGATGCAAGACTACCAAATGCAATGATTTTTATGTTTGCTAATATTTAAAGTATAAAATGTTACCCTATGTTTGTTTTATTATGACTCTTGTGTAGCGTCATCACATCCCTTATATAATCAAAAACACAAATAATCACTAATACTCACAGTTTACAAAACACCACAAAAACTTAACGACCTTCGACGCAACTCACGCACCGTTAGTAACGGTCATTTTGTAACTGATTAATTTTACTTATTTTTGTTATTTCTATTGTCTGGTGTTATCTCTAGGTATATTTTATTACGACGGTTACCGACAAGCAAAATAGGTAATACATATTACAACTTAAATAGAAAGAGATGCCTATACTTCTGTTATAGGTCACAGCAAAAAAAGCCCTGTCAGTGCCCAGTAGATGACAATCTACTAAAAACAATGGGGGCAATCAAAGGGCTAATATAATTTCGGAAATATTACTTAGTTATGGTTACCGTATTAGGGCCAACTTGTATAGTGGGGGCCAAGATCAACCAGCTACACCACAGAAGCCATGAAAAATTACAATAATATAAAACAATTTAACTTTTAAACTATTATTATAAAAAATAGGAAAGACCTATTTCGGTGGGTTAGTGGATAATCATATTAATTACAAACTTTTATACTTTAGATGTTCTACTGGTTCTTAAAACGTCTATGAGCAACAGCAACGTATTAATAAGTCAAGGTGACGGTTTCAAATTTAGAAAGTAGCATTTTCTCATCTGTTTTATTCTTGATTAGTGGGAGGCTTCCCCCTTGGCTAGTAATCACATTACCCTATCTGCAAGCAGATGCAATATGGTTTTCAGGTACGATGCTGCATAGAAACAATAACAAGTAACCTTTACCAGGTCAGCGCGCTGTATCATCAGTTGAGGTTATTGTCAAACGTTAACCTGTGATCCTTAAAAAGTATTTCCATCTTGAAATCCGTGAGCTCGTCAAGCTTTTATAAAAAATGCACGACAAACATTTTGTAACAATTTGTATTTTAAAATTTAAACAACTTTTTTCAGAAACTAATGAAAAATAGTAATTTTCATTTTGAAGATAATAACATTCATCTCAAACGGTCTTCTTTAGGTCCTTATTTTGGTGAATATCAAAGTTTATTTGCCTTCGACCCTTTTGGAAGGTTTCCAAGTGAATGTTTTATACAAGAAATAAATAAAATCGCGCTATAGCATTTTAAGGGGCGCTTTTCCTTTTGCGGAAGTAATAATGAAACCTAGCGACACTTTGGTTATGGTCTGTTTGATATATTTTTTTATTATATTACTTATTTTTTTCTCTAAGTTTTTTTGAGTTGATATGAGTACGTGGTAGTTTGTACTCAACTAAATCGCATGCTTCTTTAAGTATGTTAATGACAGTACGTTGATAGGAAAAATATTGATTCTTACTTTATCGAAGTTTTTTATTCAAAGATCTATAAAGTTTAACGCCTTGGACATATCACTGTGAAAGTTGATGTGTTTATGAGTTTATATCACCCTTCTTTTGTTGAAATTTACAATAATGATTCATTATCTTACAATCGGTAGCGCACGAGCTTAGCATTTCACAAAGCGGCATTGCAACGCATACCGGGCATATATAAAACTAGAGAACATTGTTCCCATTACCTCTCCCAACTACAAACAAAGCAAGTATAAATACAGCGGGTTAAACGCCAGGGAATGTTTATCAGGAAATCTCGCGACATAAATATTGTTCGTGGTTGGGAACCTCACTTTAAATTTTTAATTACCCTACTGAATATGTGTGGACGTTGCAACACTTCAGAATGTGTTTTAAATGTATTTTAAAGTTTCCTTTTTACCAAACATTAAACATAGGAATAGGAAGAGACCTACTTCTTTTGAATTCTACCGTCTTTAGAATTTGTATGGAAAATTAGTTTCCGAAATAAATCGAAACATTATTTTTATAACTCACAGATTAGCGCTTAAGCGACATCTCACCTGTTAATAAATGATTGATGATGAATCTAAGACGGAAGCACGGTAAATCTATATATATTTCCTCTTATGGTTTCTACATATCGTACCACAACGTTAATTTTTGGCTTGGGGTTTCGTCTTTGCTGGTAGGTATTAGAAGTGTCTCTCCAGGCCAAAACAAGACAAATTAGAAAATGCAATTACCAAAATTGGCTTCACCGAGGATTGAACAAGAGACCTCTGCTAGTAATCGAACAGTGAGGCCGTCGAAATGTTATATATTAACATGTTAAATATATTTCTTGGCGACAAATAGATTGGTTATTTATTATTTATATAATTACTTATAATTTCTTATTGTATTGTTTAATACCTACGATACTAGGAAAAGTAGGGCACCAGACAACTGACATGATATCATTGCCAAGAGTCGACCGTTTGGCTCAGTGAGTAGGCTTTTATGCCAAGAATTTAATTTATATATTTAGTAATTCATCCCTTTCAATTACTATATATCCACCTTCGCTAGTTATGGCGTTACTGCCTTAGACACGGCGATGCAAGCGTTAGATTACAGAACGTTTCAACTAAACGTTTTTGTAAAAATAGAGATAATTTTAAAATAAAAATTTGATACTTTAGCTATTCAGTAGTGTAATTGAAATTCGTTTGGAGGTTATATATATAGGAAGTACACCAAACTGTATCCCACGTTTTTGTTATGATTCGTTTTTTCTATTGCCTCACTATGGTAGAGATTTCAAAGGCAAAAGTTTTCACTTCAAAAAGCTTAGAAATAGGAAACATTCCATAAACATACATATTATACAGAAAGAAGGTGCATTGTAAAACAATTACAACATGTAATCAGTATCTTCCGCATGGATGCGGAGATTGATTCGTTAGGTTTTTGCAAATAAAGTGATTCGTTCAGAGCGTCTGAACTCGTTATAGCGCAAGGCTATTGATGGAATGTCCGCTCCAATAACGATCACGGTGCAGCCGCATCCGTCACTGACAGGCGTGGAAGCACACCCTCATACTATATCTACTGGAGACTTATTCTGGATGAGATTAGACAACATTATTAGATGACCAAATAACAATTATTAAAGCAGAACATAGGTGTATGACGAATGTTTCTTTGCAATACAAATATTTCTATGCATAATTTGTCTGAAACAAATGTCATCATATTGAAGTGGTATGTTTATTGCATAGGGTAATCTTGAAGGTATAAAATTAACAACTCTTTTATTTAAGGGTCATTGTATACGTTTCTATAATAAACTCCCACAAGACATTCTAGAGATGTCACTAGAGATGCGTAATAAATTCAAAGTCTTTGTTAAAAGAAAGTTGATTTAAAAATCATACTATAAGTTGCAAGATTACTTGGACGATAGAAACGCGTGGTAGTAGACGAATTGCGCTGATTTGAATTTAAATATAATAAACTTATATGATATTCTTTTGATGATGGTAAAAAAAAATACAAAATACGTAACTTTAGATTTTAAGTTGTTCTTTAATACCACTGTCTTCGTGCATTAGAATTACTGTAACGAAAAAAAATATATTTGATGATTCAAATAGGCCTACTTAAATAAATTTATTTTGAATTGATTTGAACTATCAAAGTCCTATAGGAAAATATATAATATTTGCTACTCCTTACTAATCATTTTTTTTGCTAAAACTACTACAAATACGTTATACGCTAGCGAAAATGACCTGACGGTCACTGATACAGGTGTCAAGCATGAACCCGTTCGAGATTAGGATCCTATCAGAACCATGATCTTCAGACATGAAGGAACGATTATTGAGAGACAAGTATTTATAAAACTGCAATTTAAAAACCACGGAAATCTCGAATAATAGGATTAAAAAGGCAGATATCACATTAAAAACCTAAATACTTAAATTTTACTACATCAAACCCAATTATAAGTTTAATAAATAAGAGTAAAACACTTAAAGCATCCCTTTATTACTTGTAACAACAAAGAAGCAGTTTATTGGACGAATTCCGGAATAGTAGAAAAAAATCGAATATAAAGTTAAACGAATTTGTTAAGGAAGAGTTGAAAGAAATAAAAACTATAGGACCAAAATGTTTTTCAACTACAAACTATTTCGACAATAAAGTGATCCTAGAATAGTACCTCTGTATCGAAGTGTACTCAGTGTCCACTGTGATCGATTGCAATACAAAAGGTACACTTATTGGAATGCAAAAGAATATAATTGGAAAACGTTCAACTAAGCTTTGATAAATATCATAAACCACATCAATTGAGCATATTTAATCAACGAAATTTTGCGGTTTCTTTATTAAATACAGATTGTATAAAACACGGAGAGATACTATGTAAAAGCCATTAAGGGCCTGGCTAGAGGTTATTATGTAACGATTTATCTCTTACCAGGCATTAGCGCCTTGTACTATATCATTATTCAACATCTGGTGAGATTACAGTCAACCTTTAAGTAAGGATGAACTTATTCTCCAAATTAGATTAATAATTGTGCGTGATAATTTGGGGAAATGTCCACGACCGAATTTAACAAATATAAGTGAGACGTTTTCCAGCTTCAAAGTTTGCTTAATACTTTAAACTGGTAATGAAGGCATTAAGACGCGCTGAATGCATAACGAATGAGCTGCCGCCACAAGCTTCTATTTAATTAGCCTCTTTAATAATAGCGTATTATTTAATATGACGTTTTTGCTCTCGACTTGATATGATGTTTTAATTATTTAATTTAATTTGAAAGGGTCCGTAGTAGTTATTTATAAGAGAACTCCCAATTATCCTCTGTAAGCTGTCAATTAAGCCGTGACGGCTTACTGTTTAGGTATCTCTCTATAAAATATCATTATAAAATAGGAGACTGTTCCCGATAACGAAGACAGGTGATAGTACTAATGACACCTTTGAAGACGGGACGGAAAAAATCGACTCGCTGCTCGCGCGCTCGCATCTAGCGGCTGCCGCGGCCGCGGCGACTAGAGGTCGTTGACCCGGGCTGAGATGTCAGCTGTTAGTTAGTTTTTAATGAAGTAATGTATTTTTATTTTATATAGCATTTCATTTAGCTGAACTAACACAATAACACGTTTAAAAAATGTATTTTTTTTAAATCAGGGTCAATTTTTTCCATTCCATCATCAAAGGTGTCATTAGTACTATCATCTGTCTTCGAGAGCGGTCTCCTAATACCTTGTCGGTATATATATTTATACATAATTGTTCTGTACGCATGATTCATTGTTTATGTCCTAATATATATTTTTTTGGATTTAAGAATAATTTATAATGATGATTCGATAGGATAAGTAACGAAATTTTTCATATTTCTTCGGGTTAGAAGGTACTACGCGGCCTCCATTGGTGTATATTATGATCTTTTGAATTTATAGACCTTAATGACCCAATATATCTGAGGTATGAGTCGCAAGCCATGTTACAATACATCATGATAGTTATGAGCTCTTTACGTTTAGCGAGGAGGCATGTGTCCAATAGCGGGAGGCTAACAGCTTGTTTCTTACATGAGGTTCTTTTGTGTAGTTACTAAAATGAATTGGAACAACGTTTCATTTTTCTATATGAAACGTCATTCCCACACATTTTTTGGGCGTTAGCAATCTTGAAAAGTTACGTTGTCTAAGAGCCTACGACTTTAAACTCACCATTATCTACATAAAAAAGATTCTATCTTGTTTCGAAAATAAGCATTTGTGAACTGTGTTAGTTAAAAAAATATTAATATTAATTTTAACTAAAAAGTACTCTTAACATAAATGTTTCAATCTTTTCATTTGTTTATATGGGCCACATAGAATGTGGTATTTACGATTACTTCTCATATCATATATTTTTCAATAGGTTAGGATAAATGATATGTGTTTGAGAAATAAAACCAATAAAAAGGTCCCGTACAAATAAATTATACTTAATTTAACATTAAGGAGCGAACGTCGTGTAACGAAAGCATAATTAATAATTTTGTAAAATGTTTGATGTTTTAGTGAATGTCCGAATAGCTTTCCTCCACAACAGATTCACTTACTAATTAACTAACTGACGTCATGTTTTCTTGTGTGGGTGCGGCCTTTCTTCGTTGTGCGAGAACAAAAAGAAAGTTAGATTAAAAGCGACTCATTGTTCTACCTTCGTAATACAGTCAGCAGAAGTGAAGTCTTTATAATAAGAAGTAATTTCGTTCCTGGTTTTCGGAATGCCCCTACAGGATTACTACACCGAGATGTTCTTGTCTTACTTAAAATCAGGAATTATCGCCGTATCGTCTTTTGTTCCAACGGAATGATATAATTTCGCTAATTGGGTTGTTACAAAAGTAATAGAATTCAGTGCATTTAAATATGTTATTTTTTATAAATAATAGTGTTTTTTATTACATACTTGTATATATCTGACAGCCTCTCTAGTGCAATGGTGTGAGTACTCGCTTTGCTAGTAGAGGCCTTGATTTCTTGATTCCTGGCATTGTAAATTTAAGAACATTCAATATTCAAAATTTTTTGAGGCTGATCTGGAACTGTAACGCTTCGGCTGAGGTTAGTTGCCGGCCTACCGGAAGAGTCGTGCTTCGAAACCAATACTTTGCAATAATGGTAAATAACCTATAATCAGTTTTGCGTGCTGCCGTCTTAGTCTTTATCATCACTGACTAACAGGTGAGACAACAGTCAAGTGCTAACATATTAGCAATAAAAAAATTCTGCGACTGATATCAATCAATAATTTTTCGTGTAATCATAGAAAAAGTTCCATCAAAATGTGTTGGTTTTTTAAAACCTAGCTAAATTGTTCCTTGCTATACTCTTTTTAGTTATTAAAGATTTGAAAAATTGGATTATGGAAAAACAACAGGAGGACTAAGATCGTACAGTAAATAAAATAAAAGATTTCAATCCAAACTGCAGTAACTATTAAATGACATTCAATAAACGGCCCCGCTCTTATATTTCCGCAACTTGAAGTATAAATTGTGCAGGAAAATGTTGAATACAATTCATGCAATAACAGTTCTGATTTGTGTAAACCGATGAATGAATTATAAATACATTTACCAGCGCAAGTTTCAAACCGTTTCTCTTCTTATTCCCAGCCCATTTGGAGATCTCCAAACGGTGCTATTACTCAGCAATAAATTGGCATTTGCGCCGTCATACATAAATTACATGGAAGCTGTACCTAACGGAACTTCTTTCTAAGTAATAAGTAATATTTAACACATTAGGAAGCTTAAAGATATAATTGCACTTCCTTGTTAATTATGAATGGTTCATTTAAAGATTCTAATTTAATTGGAATGCACTAACCTGGGCCTATCAACACACACATATGGGAATGACGTTTCGTATCGAGATGTCACGTGATGACATGCAGAGATTGTATGATTCTAGTCGTTCGACGTAGCGTTATCGTAATTAGAATGTCATCTAGACTAGGGCGGCTGGTATGAAGGTAATTATTTAAAAATAATCCTTGTCTTTTATTTCTTAGGTCACATATCTTATGTTCCAGATTCAGTAGAATTCGAAAAATATTTAAATTTTGAGTCTGTCACATAAANCATAAATTATATGAGAAACTGATACAGTTAATTAAAATACTCATTTTGATAACGATTTTCCACTCTTCAAGAAGAGAAAATGCTTACTGTTAAATACTGTATTCATGTAATAATCATTTTATAAATAACAGTTAAATGTAATACAGTTTATATGTAAAAGGTAATGTAAGGTAAGTACCAGCCTATTAACGTCCGACTGTTGGGCACAGGCCTCCTCACTCATACGAGAGCGGGTTTTTAGAGAGCATAGACCCACCACACTGCTTCACTGTGGATTGGCGGGCATAGTACACAAGTGCAACGACGGCTTAACGTGCTCTCCGAGAAACGTGGGTGGAGCACACCGCCAACTTCCAGACTTCGGGCAAATATTGAGAAAATCTTATTAGAAAACTCAACATCGATTTTTGCAGTGGCCCGACCCGGGACTTGGACCAAGGACCTCATGTCTGTAGTCGAACATGCTAACCACTAGACCAATGAGGCAGTTTATATATATTATATGTCAATCTAAAAAAGTCTAGTGCTTTATAAATCCAACGGTAAATATCGACAACCATAACCATAGTTGAAATTCTAATCCGGTACATGTAGTGTGATTCAATATTTTAGAATAAAGTTACATACAATATTTCAATTTTTTTTTAAGTTAAGTTTAAGTTTTACTTATAGTCTATATATATATTACATATACTACTGATGGTCCGTCATTTCAATACAATTATGCTGTCTCTTTACACTTGGAGACATATTTTCGCATGATACATCACTGACAATACAAGTCTTGTAGAATAAATGTTCTATTTCAAATGTGGCGTTTATATCAAAATGTAGAGTCCTATGTCTCTGTTCAACTTATTTTCAATGTTATGAGACACGTGTGTATTTGTGCTTAATACACTACACCAGGAGTGGCCAACAAGTTGAGCGAGACCAATTTTGGTCGATCGCTCCCAATATTCATGAGGGAACGTTCAATGATTAATGTAAATTTAAACTTTATTTTATTATTTATATTTTTATAACCCATCAAGTAAATATTCATGTATGTTTCTGAACTCGCACGAGTGCACGGAGGTATAAAAGCACATTGCATAAACGTCCTTCTTCTTGCCTAAGAAATAGGTCGATCGCGACTCAATTTTAAAATAAAAAGTAGATCTTATATGCACAAAAGTTGGCCAACCTTGCACTACAATATGCATCGCATAACTACACCTTAAATAATTCAAACGCTTATTATTTTAAGTCTACTTATTTATAGTTTGTGTTATCTAGAAGCCTAATTCGTGATTACTTATAATGCTATATTTTAGAGTGAAGAAGGAACAGAAATCATTTGTCGGTTTGAGTATACGCGTTGTTAATAAGGTACCGTAAAATATATGAAAAACATTCTTTTACAAAAGTCATATTATAATGTTGAAGTTTATTTAAGCGATAAAAATGTTTGGACTTGATTCCAGTTGCACACAGAAGCAAAATATTACAAAACTATGGTTAAAAGAATAATTGCTGAGTTTCTTGCCTGTTTTTTTTTCAGCAGAATCAACTTTCCGAATAGATGATAGATGTGTTACCAACGGAAAGAATCCTGAAGATCCATAAGGACTTTTTAAGTCTACTTGAATAAAGAATATTTGATTTTGATTAACGTGATGGTTAAATAGTTAACAATGAGCTTTTAGAGTTACATGTGACAGGATATTTTGTTTTATTTTTAGTTTATGTTTGGTTAGGGATACCTATTTTAGGCGTACGTCACTACAGGCTTTGAATCGTTTAAGAGTTAACATAATGACGTATTTCAATTACGCGAACCTTGACGTCAGTTAGTCTGTGGCAACACGCTTTCGCTACTTGAATTTCCAAAATTAGAAATTTGAGGAGCGAACTTTGTCCGAGCGACGTCGTTGTGTTTGGTAATCACTTAATGAAAGTACGAATGTTTCAATATAAAATAACCTCTGTCAACTAAAAAAGACTTAATGTGTGTTGTAGTAATTCCATACCAATAATATTCTTAGTAGGTATTAGAATTGAGGCAATGATTATGATGATAACGGAAAGGACTGTAATTTATCTTAAAATATCTTTGCCTACTAAAATATATACAGGGTTTGACGGCTTTATGTGTCTAATATTTTAATACGTTCACCAAAGTACTCGGTTTCATCTTTCGGTTGGACAATTTCAAAAAATGTATTAAATTCTTGTAAACCTTTATTTCTAATCATTTGAGAAGCAAATAAGAATTAAAAAACGACTAAATCACTGAAGAAAAATGTGCCACCTTCTAAACTTGAACATCTGGATCGTGTTTGTGTTACTATTTCATTAGAGGAGGTTGTTGTCCAGTCAATGATAGCGAAAGCAATGTAAATCTTAATATAGCAACATATGTGCCCTTGAGTTCATGTTAATCTAGATGCATTTATCATACACAAACATAATTACAACGTTAATTATTGTCAGCTTAACTAGTCAGTTACTCACACGTATGTATATAATTGTATCATGATCTTACAATACATTTATAAATACTGACACAGAGAAAGACAACTCCCATAATTTTTTAGTGCTAAGATTGTATTACTTATGGCTATTGTATTACTTATCTGAATTTACTTGTTTTCTGTAGAAAAACCTTAGTCATGGATTGTGATGCAATATTTTTCTTTTCTAATAGGTTAATATGGTAAGTAGTGTTTTGCAGTCCAATTCATTTCATTTGTAGCGACTTAAAAATAGCACAAAGTTTACTTCCTTTTGGAGTATTTTAAGCTTATATTTTCATTGACATGTTTGATGAAATAGTTCCGAAATGTTTACGATACCACGTTTATCTCTTAAATTTGATTCGTGTTAATCAAATTCGTTCTCTATCTTTCTTAACGCTTAGCGAAGATCCACGGGTTTGCTAATAATATATAAAAACTAATCTATTGTAATAAATATCAGCTTCTTCGTATTTTAGGCGCTGATATAGTTATAGGTGTTTTAATAAAACAATCAAGGTAAAAGCACCGATGTAATAGTGTATAATAAATAAGAAGACTACCTTTTTCGTTACTCGTAACATGAACTCAGAAGATATCAAGCACTCAAAAGACAATGTAATATCGTAAGATTAAGGAAGTTTTTATTAAAATAAGGAGTGTAAGGGAACTCGGTTCTATTTTTGAATGGAGAGCTCTCAGTAAGACAAACATTTGCAGGGTTACGCCAGCCTCATGTAAATAGCAGTTATATGTTGCAATCTATATTAACATCACTTTATAGCGTATTTTATTCATTGCCAAGTTTATATTTTATGGCTGCAAGAAATACTTACAGGAAACACCAAGAAAGCAATAGATGCTCCTTAAAAGAGACAACCACAAAGCATATTTTCTTCTTTTATTTGCTTTCTTTCATTGTCATTTTATAAGACTGATAAATATACATATAAATTTAAAAAAAATCTTTGAACAAATACATACATTCGTTTCGTATTTATTACATAAATAATAAAAATAAAACTTTTACATACTGCATACCCATATTTTAGCGTAATAAGAGATTAAATAAGAGAATAAGGAAAAAATAAGTGATATCTGGAACATTCTGCAAACATATTAATTACTAAAAAGTTCGTAATAAAATAAAAAGATATTGCAATTTCACCGGCATGTCATTTATATTTTCGTTGCATTATACTCGTACAAAGACCGGGAATGGAACCGGATTGCAAAAAACGAACGAAGCTGCAATATTTTATTAATTTCTGTACTTTGACATCGTTCTTTCTACTGTTTTGGCGACTTGCATAAAAACCTAATTTAAATTCCAGAATTGGTTTACTTGGGATAGAAGTGCTACAAACAAAAAAAAATTACGTGCATACAAAGTACACATATCAGAAGTGAAATATCTTTGACAAACAAATTTTTAAGTCTTGTTTTATTTATATAAGTCTAAATTTTAGATTTTCGAGACTTACGGGAGGGAAAAAGGAAGATAGCTTAGGCATTTAATGCATTTAATTGTCATTAAAATATTAAAAGTGTCGAAAATTAATACAAATAATTTATTGAAATCTCAAATGGCGAATTGTAAATAAAATTGCTACGTGCTTTTTTTTGTCAATATTAAAAATTGTTAATTAAATTTTGTTTTTGAATTTCAAACTTAGAAAAGGAAATTAAGAAATATTTTTATTTCATATTATATAAATAAAGTATATTAAATTATTAAATGACGAGTGGCAAAATAAAATGCCACATGTTATTTTTAAATATTAAAACTACCTAACCTTCAAACGAATTAGCATCAAAAACGCTACAGATCTTCGTGACGATTAACACGCGCTTCATCCGTAAAAAATTTACTCTCATGCGCCTAAAGAAGTTTTACTTCAAAAATTTAACAGAGTTATTGAAACTTTAATAACAATATATTTAATTATTTAGTTGTTGGCGATTAGATTTCTCTACTACAGATAATGACGTTTGATGTTTGGTTGATGAGATCCTGGGTCGGTATTAAGCAAAACGCATCTCGGGTTTTATGTTAAAAAATTCTCAGCATTTGCCTTGGAGAACACGTTCAGCTTGATCACTCTCCGGTTGTGTCAGATTTGCAGTCCCATTTTATGATTAGCGTAAAGAATAAGTGAGTGCACTTGTGTTTGCGCTATATTTGTACACTAAAACATCTCATGTAGATCGTCAGGGACAGGGATTTTCTGACAAGCAAAACAAGTAATTTAAGTCTCAGTATAGGATATATCAGTACCCAATTGCCTCATTGGTCTAGTGGGTAACATGTTCGACTACAGACACGAGGTCCTGGGTTCGAGTTCTGGGTCGGGCCAATTCAAAAATCAGTATTGAGTTTTCTATTAAGAATTTCTCAATATTTGCCCGAAGTTGGGAAGTTGACGGTGTGATCAACCACCAATGCCTCGGAGAGCACGTTGAGCCGTCGGTCCTGCTCCTGATCTTTCTCCGGTCGTGTTTGATTCCCGTCACATCGGACTATGAGAGTGAAGGAATAGAGAGTGCACTTGTGTACTATGCCTGCCAATCCGCAGTGGCGCAGCGTGGTGGGTCTATGCTCTAAAAAACACTCGCTCCTCGGAGTGCGGAGGCCTGTGCCCAGCAGTGGGGCGTTAATGGGCTGCTACTTACTTTTTTTACTATAGGATATATAAGTTACAACGGTGTGCTTCACTCATAGTGTCAGATTAATCTACTCAAGTTTGTTCAAGCGATCGAAAATATTGTAGATTGAGATAGAATCGTAAGCTGTATTCATGACGCAGTGATTTTACGGAAAAAAATGTTATTTTTTTATGCTTGGCGAAAGATTATAAAATATAAATGCTGTATTTTATAATGTACATGATATTAATCTTATGATTACGTTTTTTTAAATAAAATTATATAAAAAAATGTGTGTGTACTTATGTTCACGTTAGATGTTATACTTCTTTGGCGTAACAAGATAAAAATCTTTTAAAAAAAATTATCTTTCGCTTTATTCTAGATTCTTATTCTAGTTTGTAGAATAAAACGACACTAACAATATAAAAAACGAACACTAACGGCACCATTTCCACCTTCAAAGCGTCTGCCATAAAACGCGCATCGCAGAACAGCCGCGGCTGTACACTAAGAACAATGATATGCATAAACTTTGTCTCGGAACTTTTAAATTATCAGCCATTATCATTGGATAGCACAACTTTTAGCGCGATTATTTAATGTCTTATTGAAATACACGCTTGATTGCATAATAATAATGCAAAATAATATATAAGCAACAGTTAGTCTCCTTGAAATTTCAACCATAAATTCATGCCGCAGCTTTTGTTGCTTGTCAAATCAAATACATCCATCATTCGTTCTTTCAAAGTAAGGCAAAGGCCATAGATTCAAAAATAATAAACATAAACTAACTTTCATTGCATATAAATAGTTTCTAATCTGTTTTCTATAGACAGTTATAATTTTGATAAGAATTTCGCGTTGATATTTTCAATGTCACAATATATCAAACAAGTATTATAATATAATAATTAAGGTAGTATATAATTATAAAATATTATCATCGCACATCGTAAAAATTTACACTCAACATTTTTACCTAACGCGCCAAAAGAAATCTCATTGTAAGTTTAAAATTTCTATGTGCTACAATTTGTTGACCGGTACGATTGTTGTTTACACCACTCGATACAAGCAGGTAAGACGAATTTCTCGAAAAGCAATTTGCAATCGGCCGAAAGTTCAAAGAAACGAATCTCGCAATGTGCTAGCGAGGTTTATTAAAATTTGAAACTTCATTTTACGGAACAAATTGCTTCTTGACTTTGGGGTATCCTCAAGGTAAATATAAGAGGCTGTAATCTGTAACCGCAAATATTGTATTAAAAGGAACACTTCCGCTTAAAGGATTTGGGATACTTTTCATAAAATAGAATTTGCTTTGAGTTAGCCATTGTTGCATTAAGGAGTTGATTATGTAAATCCTCGCTAAATCGGGTTCTAAAGACGTTTTTTTTACACCTGCTGGAATATTTGGATAGATTCAAGAATTCGTATGCCCTCGCTTCTCATTGTATTGGGTATAATCAACGTTAATTGCTTTTTGTGATATATTAATAGTACTATGTTTATGGTATAAAAATATATTACAGAAAGAGTAACAAACAGTGTATGCTTCTTTACGATGTTTTCCTTAACTGTAAAAGGTAAGTGATCACTGAATTCCTTCTTTGACACATACAGCAACGTACCGAAAATATTCTTAGCAAGAGATTACTGGTAATTAAAAATGCTGATGCTTAAAAACAAATCATTAGTACAAAGGTAATACAGTAATAAATAATTTATCTTTTTAAATGTGCAAATCGACGTCCTTTACGCATAAAGAGTTAAGTATAAAATCCAATTTTTTTACGACTTCAAAGATATACAATCATTAAATTATATAGATATCTTTACATTTAAATCTATAATATTTAATATATGTCAGAGAATAAGAGAGAAGGAGATGAAAGATAAAGCTTGGACATAGGGTTCTCCGCCGACATCACCGTTAGTGTGGATCACATCCATACTGCGTGGGCGTTGGTGGCTAATGTTGGTGCAATCAAACACTTTATTAATTAACTATAATGTTCAATCACTTAATGTTCCTAGTATCTATTTACACAAACTCATTAATAATAATAGCTAGGACCGTGACACTTCCATCAGTCGACCGCTCTGGCGGACTATCACTCGGGAACTAGTCCGCCGTTGTCTCACGCCATAGACAGATGGCGCCAGCGTTCTACAGGCTACTGCACTACTATAGACTACTGTACTCCGACATATATATTTATTAAATATCATCATTATAATTAGTAATCGAGCCTGAGCAGTTAAGTTATCTGTATATATAAAACGCAAAAGTTATTTATACCTATAATTAGGGAAGATGTTTTTAGATAACTTAAGTCACAAAATTATGCTTTTTGCAACATAGGCGGTCGTTAAGTACTAAGAAAATGAAACTTCCTACATTTGTTCTACCGGGAATCAAATTCTAGTACTCAAGCCATAATGCAAAAATGACTAATTTCTTCGTTTGCCGCTCTATTTGATTTCTACACAGTGAAAAGTAGACTTCAAAGTCTTTATTTAACGGCTGGCACTTCGTAAATTGAATCGTTTAATCGCAACCAGAGCGGGAGTGAGAAATCATTGGCAACTCCAACTTGTAATTATGTTCGAGCACCTTTGACACGAGCCGGTAGCTTACTGTTCAGCTTAACGATCGTCTTTAATCTTTTTGTTTTTGTATTCATTCTAAACAATACTGTTATTACTTTACATTTTTCTTTGTTAAGTTATAGATTCAGGTAATTAATATGAACTGTTTTTCAGGTCGTTTTTAGTATTATCTTTGATTTTTGGCCCTTAATACAATAATTGTAAAGATGAATTAAATTGTGATTTCATTATTGTTTAAAAGTAGGCTTCAGATTTGATTATTATATTATTATATTAGGCGAGATCACAGTCAAGAGATAACAAGTCATAAAAATACTCTCTTCGGAGCATCTTATTGAAGATTTTGTGATGTTATATAACAGCATTGCGACAATATTTAGTGATGATTTGTGGCTAACTTAAAGGCGGATTGAATACCCGTCTTATTGAGGATTAACCATGATTTATCAAAGATTACACATATATACCTTGATCGTGTAAAATTGTACCTTAATTTATAACCAATACTTGGTTGCTTTGAATTTTGCACCTAATCATTTTTAAATTTCTCGTTAATGAAAGGAGAATCTTTAATAGCATTTAGTTTCTTAGGTCAAAAATTCATACTCAAATCGGCAAAAATGAGGTTGAGGCACCAGAAAATGTCATTGGTTCATTTAACTAGTTTGCTTAAGATTCAACCGCAACTCCTGCATAATTAGCTATTTTAAATTGTGTCACTGTTCTTCCTACGCAGTGGTATGGAGTTTAAGTTGAAATGAAAAACAGTTGAATTAGAAACAGTTTGAATTATATAGAAGATAATGTAATAAAATACGCGTACTAAGCCGTCATAAGGCTCCGGATTTAATACGGATTACTGAAGCTTATAAAGGGTGCAAAATGTCTCCCATATAGCCTTTAGTCACTCGCCCCTATATTATTGGGATTCATGACAGTGAATAAAATATGTACGATGTTATGAATTGCAAGAAGGTTGCTTTTATATCTACTTTACCTGCAAAAACTTATGTCAAATTTTTAGATAAATATTTGTTTTAAAATTTCACCATTTCCAATTTTACTTTTCCTAAAATTTTTATCGCCTGCAGTTTAGGCCCCTAAATTTAAATAAAAGAGCTGGTGATATCTTAAACTCACATGGCAGAAATAAAATCTTTATGAAATCGAGGTCAGTGATAAGAATTACATTTTGTTGTTGTATATTCAGGAAGTAATAAAATAATCAATATATTTAAAATACAATCTATGTTTATATTGTATTTAAGATTATATTAAATAATGAATAAAAATATAGCAGTGACGCTTCGATTATAACTTTCACTTCCTTAGTGAATGAGAGCCGATTTTCCTCAAACGAACGCAACATAGCCGAGTGTGACGACTCAGACCCATTCAATACTTATTTTCATAGCATTATGTCTTAAGGCATACTGTTATGGGGTAAGGCGGCGGACATTAAAACTGTCTTTATATTGAAAAAGGAGCAATAAGTCCTATATATCAATTGGGATCTCGCATTTCTTTAAGAGAAAAAATCAAAGAAATATCAATCTCATAGTACCGTCGCAATATATATTGAATAATATCTTATATATCCGTGATGGTATTCACTGATAAAGTAAAAAAGTGAAATACACAATTTTAATACAAGAAAATAAAACAAATTAGTAATTCCATATTTTAGAGTAAAGAAGGTTCAGAAATAATCATTTGTCGGGTTGAGCATACGCATTTTTAATGAGATACCGCAATCCGTTTTAGAATTGCCTCCAAATAACTTTAAAATACATATCAAAAACATCCCTTTACAAAAGGCATATTATAATGTTAAAGATTATTTAAGCGTTACAAATGTTTGGACCTGATTCCGGTTGCTCACAGAAGCAATATATACATTGTAACATACAAAATTATCTTTTAAAGAGTAACCGTTGAGTTTCTTGCCGTTTTTTCAGTGGATTCAAGCTTCCGAACCGGCGGTAGGTTTCTTACCAACGGACAGATTACTGACGCTTCAAAAGTGCTTTTTGAACCTACTTGAATAAAGAAAATTTAGATCTTGAATAACCAGAAAACAAAGTGCACAGCGCGTAAAGAAGTTTAATGGTTACATATATTCGTGCATTCGGAGATTACGCCTGGGATCCAGCAAAGCAAGCTTTTCTTTACTGCAAATGAAGACTACTAAATACCACGTAGATAAATTAAAACATTTGGTCATAATAACGTCATTTGTTACATTCGTCGTCGTCGTCGTCGTCGCTTCAACCGATGGACGTCCAATGCTGGACATAGGTCTTACGAAATGATGCCCACAAGGCCCGATCTTGCACCGCCTGGCTCCAGCGGCTACCGGCGACTCTCCTTATATCGTCGGTCCACCTTGTCGCCATTCCAGCACCTTCCGGCCCCAACATCCATCGGTTCGTCGGACTATGTGCCCCGTCCATTGCCACTTCAGGTTCGCGATTCGTAGGGCTACGTCGGTGACTTTGGTCCTGCTACGGATCTCCTCATTTCTGATTTGATCGCGTAGAGAAACTCCCAGCATAGCCCTCTCGATCGCTCGCTGAGTGACTCTGAGCTTCCCAATGAGGCCCATAGTCAGCGATTACGTTTCCGATCCGCATGTAAGCACTGGCAACACGCACTGTTCGAACACTTTAGTTTTCAGGCACTGAGGGATATTGGACGAAAACGTCTTCCGGAATTTCCCGAACGCTGCCCAACCGAGTTGGATTCGGCGGTTGACCTCTTTCTCGAAATTGGACTTACCTAGCTGGACTATGTGTCCTAGGTATGTGTATTCATCAACAATTTCGAGTGTCGAGTTCTCGACGATGACTGGGTGGAGCGGAACATAGATATTGGACATAACTTTCGTCTCATCCATGTTCATTTTTAGGCCCACCTGTCGAAAAGCTCTTCTAAGGTCATCGAGCATTGCATTGAGATCTTCCAGTCTCTGCCATTTGTTACATTATTGTGAATTAAATATCTAAACGCACTATAATAAAAGTAAATGAACTTGTTGAATGAAATGTTCAACAACGTTTTGACACCTCTTTTTTAATTTCTTGATAGCCGAGAAAAAGTATATTCAAAGTGCTGCATAAAATAATAACCCAACGACAACTTAATTAGTTCTTTAAGATCGTTGACCAGAGGTGATCGATTAACGCTTAGGAACTCTAAGTGCAGAAAAGTTTGTCCGCTCAGTGAGCGCTAAGTAAAACTCCAAAGAAAACTCACCACCAGAAGTCATCCATCAAATAGTTTATGTACTCGAAATAACAAGATTATATTATACTTTATTTTCTCGATATTAAGCAGAGGTTAACGGTTGGCTAGGCTAGTATTATTGACATAAATGTATTATAATAAAAATGTTTTTATACGTGTACGTAACAAGAGAAATAACTTTTTTACAGTTTAGTGTTATTTTAATAGGAAATAAAACTTACTGCCTCGCTGACGTATCGGTTATGTAATTCGTTTCGCTACCAGAGATTACGTGTTCGATATCTGGCTGGAATTGAAGGTATTGTATTTTCTAATTGCCACTAAAGGGAGCCTGGCCTGATATTATGTAGAACCCAAAATAGTTAAATTAATTCTTACCAGGTTAGAGTAGTTCTATCCCAGACCATATAATTTCACCATCAGGCGCGATTGCAGTCAAGCTTCAAGTATTATGGTATAATCGAAACATTTTCAAGGGAGAAATCCTTATTATCTACAATTACTACAAATGGGACAGTAAATTTATCAATAACTAAAGCAATTATGGTATCTTTTAATGTGAAAATAGAATTTGAAGCTGGCGGAACAGGTCATGAAAGTTTGTAATAAATTCTACACGAATTACGCAGCTAGCACCTATAGTTAACATCTAATTAGATTGTCAAACTACACTATGAGAAATTAAAGCCTTTTGGGCCAAATTCCTTATTAGCTGATGTCATCAAAAACTGATTTAGGAACTTTATTCGGTTTACAAGTAAAAACTTTACGCCGCTTTGCAACATGACTAAATATAAACTAATAGCAATATAAATCGCAGTTTCACCAAATACAACACAAAATGGCAGTAGTTTTACAAAGAGTTATTACTACAGCTTTCGTTAGATTGTGTTGTTTGAAACATTCAATACTTACTACATAATAGTACTCCCCGACAAATATATGCACGTATTTTGCCATGCTCACAAAACCTCAAACCTCAATTTACGAGTGAGCACTCAAACCGTATTTACGTATAGAATTACAACATTATGTTTTTCATGGCCTTCTGCAATCGTTACTTTTTACCATCTATTAATCTTGTTACGTATAACCAGTATTTGGAAGATATAATAATAATTTGTTTGTAATAATGTCACTGCCACGTTGGTCTAGTGGTCTAGTAGTGGCATGTTCGACTACAGAAAAAACTGTGATTGAGTTTTCTATTAGGAATTTTTAAATATATGCCCAACGTTGGGAAGTTGGCAGTCTACTCTCCCCCTATGCCTAGGAGAGCACGTTAAGCCGTTATTCCTGCGCCTGATCTCTCACCGGTTGTGTCGGATTCCTGCCATCGGACTATCATAGTGAAGAACTAGGGAGTGCACATGTTATACTAGCCTGCCAATCTACAGTGGAGCAGCGTGGTGGGTCTATGTTCTAAATCCCCTCTCTCCTATGAGTGAGGAGGCCAGTGCCCAACAGTGGGACGCTAATGAGCTTCTACTTATTTTTTTAAGGTCATTCTTCGTCGAACAGTTTACTTGTTCAGGTGCAGATTACGATCTTCCAGATTCGGATCTCAGTTGGTTCAAAAAAACGGCGATTCTGTTAAGAAATAGTAATCCAATAATTTTGATACTTTTATAAATCATATATATTCTCTCAAACATTTTAAAATTATTACGAAGTAAGAAAAGGGTAAGTTCAGGAAGAGAAGGCTAGACATGATTGTAATTTGGGAAAATAATTTCCCATTAAAGTTTATTTCGGTACAAACCTAACATTGAAATAAGTTTAACTAGTATATAGGTGTTATATTTAGTTCAGTTTTTCTATATGTCAAATATCTTTGTAAAAATTTAATACTGTTCTCAAATTCATTAGTTTCAATGACTTAACACCCAATACTAACGATGATACAATCTAAGAACTGTCACTTGGCGAGTGTTCTTTCATTCTCCTGTACACATTTCTTATACCAAACGTCCCACTCAAAAAAAAATAAGGCCACTAATCACAGTCGTCGTGAAAACGACGACTAAACAGAAGTGTTGATTATATTTGACAATTTCCGGAATAGCGTTAAACCGGATATAGTGCATGTAAACGTTTCACTGATGTAATAATCAAAAGTTTATTAATTTGTAATAGTAACATTCATTTGTTCATCCCTTTTAATTAACTACATTATGACAAAAAGAAATATCTAACGCAAAATCCGCCTAGGTAGTTAAAGATTTATGTTTATCGGCTAATGTGTAGAAATAGTTATTCTCGTTTATTGCCTTCGTCCAGTCGTCTCCTCGGCCATTAAATCCGACAGAATGTCAAATAAAACGTTGGAATCGATTTCACATAAACGATAAACGTGATCCGATCACAGATTATATAAAATCTAATTTGACACCAGTTATAAAGCAAAATGTAGGTATATAAGGAACAATAGTTTTTTCATCTGTTGGAGTCTTAACATATATTTTGCTATTTATGTTTAAATTATAGTTCATTACTACAGTTTTCGCGTTAATAACGCAGTGTGACATCGTTCTAGCCCGGCCTCTAGCATCCAGTTGAAGATGTTCAACAGGTCACTGTAAACTTGACCTTATAATATCAAAAGATTTGATTGATTAGGGGGCGGTGCTTGAATGATGACTCACTGCATTCTTAACGTGAACAAACTGTAGTCTAAATTATATCTTGATAACAACCACCTGTAATAACTAATACCATTTTCTTTCTTATTATTTACCAAATCATTGTCCCTTTAAAAATGAAAACCTTTCTTAAATCCAATTTACATCAGAAACGTAAATATGCGCGTTGGTGTCTCTTTAATAAATTTTCACTATACATGAATAATTTTATTTATATGAACATATAATGTTGTTATGTAGACAATAGGTCATGCTGTAATGAAGAAGTTATTATTTCAATTTTTTCTTAGGTTACCATTAATTGAATGGTTTTTTGTAGATATTTCGGATAAAAGTCCTTCTAACTCTTGTTTCGAAATTGGTCCAGGTAAGTTTCACATTTCAGTTGAAATTGATCCGCCTACATAATAGCAAGACATCGTTAAGCTTTTACTGTGAGTTCTCAATCGATTTCGTATTACGCCATTTAAATGCGGTTCTTAGCTGTATATTATACTGTTTCTATTACCTCTAAGTGAAGTTTAGGGAAATGTATTTTAATTTTAGTGAATTGTAAAATCTTCTGAAGGTTATACTAATATAATAATCGGAATCCTTCGCATTCCTCATTAAAAGAATCCTTTGAAACGAGATTGCCTAATACTGCAATATTAGAACTCCAAAGGCTGAATATTCTAAACTGAAATTCAATTATAAGTTTGGGGTATGAGTGACCATCAGATTAAGGGCAGACCCCAAGATCGAAATTAATTGGCTCATCCAGATATTGCGCTCAAGAACCCTCATCTCAAAGGATTTATGTAGCAAGGGACGACATTCAAATCTCTTTATGGAAAACTTGTTTTAAGTGGCAAAGTATTCAAGTGTAGAACAAAAATATTTTCAAAAATTCTTATTATGAAATACTATGTTAAGTATAATAGAATATTTACACAATGTCCATCTAGAATTGTGTTTATGAGCTCATTTCATAAGCAGTTCCGCAGCCATGGATGGTACATAAAATCCTTATAGATAAATGAAATTTCTGTTTTGCCTAATAAATCATCAGATTTTATAATAAAATATCAGATAAAAAAAATCAATTTAAATTTTTCCCTAACTTTGCGTGTATTCCGGGTTATATTCGAAATGGCTAGAGCTTATATTGAAAAGAAGTTTTTTAATAGATAACTGATATAGAGATATCGTATAAGCTACTTTTGAAAATTTCTATGGGAATAAGAAATTTAAAGACGTATAAGAAATATAAAATGAAACCACAGCATAAAGTATGAGTTGCTAATTATTCAAAATTAGAGGTGTTAATAGTTATTTCCGGTACATTATAAGTATATATAATTTTGATGAACTATGAGAGTATTTGATTGATCACCATATAATATTGGTACGTTCATATGTTCGTTTGGAGAAGCTCTATATCGTCGATTTTGTATTTACTTAGTATGTATAGTATATGATTGTTGTAAACAATGTCTTTACGTACGTCTCCTGCCTTTTCGTTCAGTCTTTCTTTGTTCTTAAGGTTGTTTGGAAGAGATCGCTATAAGCGATAAGACCGCCTTTTGTGAAGCCGCTTTTTACGGTACTAAGTTTTACTCTAATTAGCATGTAATAGTGGTGTACAATAAAATGAATAAAATAACTTGTAATTACAGTAACTTATAGCATTTCAGTCTATGAACTTTTTAACAATATAACTAATAGTCTTTGAACTTAGTATAGTTGATGAAAATGAAGTAATACGAAATTTATAATAAAATTATGCAAAGAAATAAAAAATTAAAGTAAACAAATTCAAAACCATGATATTAGATAAGGAATGTTACATTTATTAATTGATGGGGGCACATATTCGATTGCGTTAAAGTAAATTTAGATTTCCTAGTATAAATCTTATTAGGATCGATTTATAAAATCTATGGTCTGGCTGTTATAGAAAATTTATTAATAGCTTATGGGACACTAACTTTTAAGTGTCTTATAATGTAATAAAAGATTTCATCCATTATCTATTAATAGATTAATATTTATGCGAAGACATTAATTATTTTCATTGTACTAATAATTAGGAACAAGTTCAATAAACACTGTGTCTTTTACTTAACATGAGATACGTGATATCTAACAATTTTATTTCGAGAAATAAAGTAGTCGCGTAAATTAAAAGTATTCCTATATGTTACTGGTTTATGGAGAACAGGAAACCAAAGATGTTGGAGGCTAATCTGAAAGCTTATCTTGATAAATGTCCATTTCATGGGGTCTACAGTCTACGTTTAACATGACATCTTACTATGTCCTGTAGACTGCACTATTAATACCCTCCATAACAAATTCTGAGTGCGTTTACTTGCTTGCATTGCATGTCTAGCATGCGAAATGGAGGGATTTGCACGGAAGACCTCACCGCATTTTTAATTCCCTACACTAAGACTTGCATTTTAAAATGTGTAATTATGTATTGTTCTAGACTTCTGTAGTACATAGCCATTTTTGTAAATTAAATTTGTGTAAAATTACACATTCTAGAAATGGAACAGACAGGAATTTTTAGTAGTTTAAATTGATCTGGAAGATGACAGGGTTTGAGTGAGAAAACTCTCAGAACATCATACTCTTTTTCCCGCCGCTTTATAAAATATATACATTTATAAGCAAACACCGATCACTCATTTATTGATTACTAAGTTTTAGAGTCCCTCACTAATTAGTAGGTTAAGTAATACTATTCTCATTATATTACACACTTTCAATTACTTTTAACACAATACTAACGTTGATACGAACTAAGAACTGTCACTAGGCGAATGTTCCTTCATTCCCCTTTCTTATACCCACTTGTAAAAACTCCCCACTCAAAAATGAATAAGTCCACCAATCACAGTCGTCGTGAAAACGACGACCATAAAGAAGTTTTGATTAAATTTGAGAATTTCCTGAACAGCGTTAAACCGGATGTAGCACATGTAAACGTTTTACTGATATAATTACAAAGACCTTAACATAATTTAACAAATATAGTAATTTAATAGCAATCCACGAATAAAATGATAATGATCGCTAACACAAGTCTCCAAGATTACTCACCTGATTGACTTAAAATTTGGAAGACACATGGATGCGGCAGATTGGTATAAAGATTATTTATCGTAGAAAATAAATTTCTTCGCATGTAATATTTTAACATTATATCGCATTGTATTTCAACCATATGAAATTAATTAAGTGTTATTTGGTATATATTTATGTATAAATGAGTTAAAAAACATATGATTATTCGATATTTTTATTAATTTTTAGTTCTTTTATTTCATTGTTATGAGATAATAAAGGGGTGTTTCGTTTTTTCTTAGGTCATATTTTTGCAATTTAAATAGGAAGTACATGACTTAAATCATTAAAATATTAAAATTCAAGAAGCTCTTTCAAACACTGGATTTACGGGTCAAGTGGCACATCTGTTGCCGATTCGCCTCTCACCACTGTCTGAATAATGGAACTAACGAGCTGGTTATGAACAAACGACGTCTTTATTTTCAGTAGTACGTTTGTTCGCCCTTGCCTATTTTACTCCGTTTAACGAAATGAAATAATGGACTCATTTGGAAGGTCTTCTTGGCCTCCAGGGAATATTACGAAATTATGATGACTTTTTGTAAAAAGAACTCGTTACTTTACATTTTTAATCATTTGCACTCCTTTTTGTTCTATTTTTTTTATATTACACTTGTAATGACTTTAAAAACAATAAGCATTTTTTATAATCGTTTTAATTTGTGAAATACTGATACTCTCAAAATAGATTGAATATATTTCAAACTGAAATTATTGACGTTAGTCAACATTATTTACGGGCGCTGGCCACAATTATGTATTTATACATCAACCAATTATATTGTTGTATGTAAAAGATATTTATATATCTGTGATAGATAGACGAAACCAGACTCTTACACTCTGCCGTAGTAAAATACTGTCAGTAAAATAAATACGTTTTATTTATGCAAATGATTACTATATGATGGATAAAACTTTCACTTAACGACTTTGTTGGATTTATTTATTATGACAGAAGGTTTTAATAATATTTATTATAATTTCAATTGATTAATTAATGTCGAGAAATGGACATATTATTGCTTCTCTCCCTGGTGTTCATTAATCATAAACAATATCTGTTTAATCACGTAGTATTGGCATGTTATTATAAATTTTCCTTTATACTACTAGCTCGTTCATTATATACGTGTATGATAGTATATATCAAATAATATATGTATATATATGTCGGAGAATAAGAGAAAACGGAGAAGCGTAAAGCACAGGGGCGTAGGGCTCTCCGCCGACATCGTTATTAATTGGATCCATTATTTAATTTCTTATTCTGTGGGCGTTCGTGGGTAATGTTGGTGCAATCAAGCACTTTATTAATTAACTCGGATTATAATGTTCCCGATATCAATTTCCACAAACTCATTAACGCTAATAGCTAGCAACGCGACAGTTCCAACAGTAGAGCACTCCGGTCGAGCGCCACTCGACAACTACCGATAGACTCCCGCCGGACGGCGACCATTGACTCTGTCCACGCCGATAGATGGCGCCAGCGTTCCACAGACATCTGCCTTCCGACATATATATAAAAGAATTTATGATATATTTCAAATAGAATTACATTTTAAATAAAGGATACAGTTCGTCATTTGACTAAATCGTATTCTTAAAAAGAATGACCTTCACGAAAAGAATGGCCTTCACAATATTGTTCCCATTGGTGAATTTGTAAACATTGTAAATGATGCCAATTTGGGATATTATTATTTAGTGTTTCATAAACGATTAGAATGACTTAAATTATATTAATTGTAACTATTAAATACTAACGGGGAATGGTAGTTTATTAATCAATAAGATAATTAAGAAATATATTTGCCGCTAAACGCTGCCATTGGTGGTTTATGCTAATGGCATCATTGACGACAAATGTATAAATAGTCCTAAAAGTTAGTCGAGTGGTCAGTTTTTAATCAACGTTAGCTACGAATTATTATATTTTAAGTTAATGGTGTCATAAAAAGGGCTGCTCTGCGATACAAAGCAAAGTGTATTTCTTTAAATTAAAACTGATGTCTATTTAATGTGTAATAATGATAATTGTGTGATATTTGTTTGTATATATAATGATAATGGATGTTGATGATGTATTTTACTGTAATTTATATTAAATATAACATGGATAAAAACGAAAGAGTAAAAGACTATGGAGTTTCTTGCCGGATTCTTCTCCATCTAGTCTGTAGGTTATGAATTTACTGGAAGTAAAGAATATTTTAGTTTGGATATCGACCTTTTATTATGAAAACCCTATTTATTTATTAATTCTAATAATTTTCAAATAAATAGTTAAAATTAATAATTATTAGTACCCTTTATCGTGTTATTTTTGAGACTTGCTTCTAAATGTATTATTAACTTTTTACATGAATTAGCTTTAAATAAAGGATGTTTTTCATTGCTGAAAGCGTTTGACTGTGATTTAACCTGGTGCGTTCCAAAATGGAAGAGCGTTAACCTGATAAGAGATAATTACATTTTTATGGTTTACCCAGTGCGTCGTATTTTTTACTTGACTGCAGGTCTTTACTGGTAGCTATTGCCAAAGCTCCCCACCAGTTCAAAAAACCGCACCACTGCGTCAGCGAGGCCGTCAAAGTTCGTGAGGGTATTCTTTCTTATAATACATGGCTGGCATTTGCCAAACACTACCAATACAATAAAATTCAATTACATTATATGTGAAATTATTGTGAATTGAGATTTGTTCGATGACTTGGCATGAATATTCGTTTCTAGAGGTTTCCTATTGCGGAAAGTGTGTACCGTCTCTGTAATGGGATTGTTTTTAGGGGAACGCGAAGGGTCACTATATTTCAATCCAATAACGTGGATAGTTTGATAAATAATTCAGAAAGTTGTAACAGTAAGTGGCACTTCTGTATAACGGCCGCCCAGAGAGCTAAATCTGCTCACATCGCTCCGGACGAAATCACTGAATTTCATTCGTCATGTATTTAATATCTTTATTGCTATTACGTATTGTAATATTAGTAACAGTATAGAATGAACTAATTTTGCTAATAATTTTTAACAATATATGTCTATTGAGAATTAAAGCAACATTTCATTTAAATCTTTCGATTGATAACAGGTTGGTGATCAAGACTGAATCAAATTCAATAAGAACTAAGTTGTTTTATTTTTGACTGATTAGCTTGACTATGATTACACCTGATGGTAAGTAACACAGTCTAAGATAGAAGTGCGCTAATATAGTAAGAGGTAATAACTAAGAAACCTCTATGGTTTCTACACATCATCGTACCGGAGCACAAATCTCTTTGCTTGGCTTGCTATCTCTAGGTCTTTGCTGGTAGGTGACTAGTCACAGCCGTCTAATTAGTAAGTTAGGGTATATCGTATATATTATAACATTAAGCCAGCCCCGCTAGCGCTACTATTATTCGCTTTGCAAGTAGAGGACCTTAATCGAGTCCTGGCAAGGAAAATATAGGTATATGCATTTTATAATTTGTCTAAGTTTGGATTGGTGGGAGGCTTCGGCTGTACTTAAGTATCACCATCAGTAATAACATGCTGCTAAGCAAAATCCTGTAAATGATCCTGTGTAAAAATTATTCCTTAGCGGATTAGGCCTTTACCATCGTAGATTGCATAATTACTTACAAGTGAGATAGTAGTCTAGCGTAAAACTAACATCATTAAAAAAGCACGTTCTACATTTTTATATCTCACTTTTTATAATCACTAAACCCACGTTTCGCTGTGACTCAGTTTGTGGTATTACTTATTCGCTTAGAATTTCATGTTACTGTGTGAAATTGAACCAACAGTTCAATTTTATGACGTAACCTAATCAATGCTATGTATAGTGCCAGCACTTTGAAAAACAATATAAACGGATACATAAAACATTATATACATATATCTAATCTGCAGTACATCTTTATAGATACTCGTTGTTTGCATGTCGGTTTATGCGGTAATGTAAATTGCTTATTCAGAAGCTCAGAAGATTGCATTACGTGTAATGCATTGCACCCATGACTGTAATACGATTTGAGAATTGCGTTACTCACGTTATATGTGGGTTATGGATATTTCATGTATCTTTCGCTTTCTTTCTTAATTGAATGATGCTTTAAAATGCATATTATAATATATATCACGAATACTGAAAGACGGCCTCGTTGACATTCGGTAGCAGAGATCCCGGATTCGATACCCGGCAGTGCATGTTGGGGAAGGATTCAGGTTCAAGCCAATCCCTCCGGGTTCAGTGGACTGTATAGGGCTTCGATCTTCGGTTCTTGAGGGTTTGGATGTTTATTTGTTCGTTGCTTAGGTCTTCAGGGTTGGGTGGTTCGGTCGTCAGTTGTTCAGCCTTGGGTCTTTGGATTTCAATGTTGGTGGTTCGGTGGTCGTGGGGGAAAAGTTGCTTTCAGGGCGCCTCTTGTGAGGCTCGCACCTAGGCTTAAAGCAACGTTGGCTGCTGCTGAAAAGGGGTATAGTGACACTGTTTGGTCTTGATGCCCACGGGTCCACGACTAGGGGCCGCGGCCGGGGTGCGTCAGATAGCGGGGACCACGACTTCGCCGGCGAAGATGCTGTGTATGTGTGATAGTATAAGGAACGTTATCAATAATAATCTGGTCGTCTGGGTCGTCAAGGATGCGTTTGGGCCGCCTCTTCCTAGGTGGGTTTAATCCCATAAGAGGCGGCATTTCTAATGAGAGGGTCCGGGTGACTGATGGCTGTACTGAAGTAGTCATTCGTAAATTACTGTTGACTGTTGCGAGGTCGAGATTGCCGTTGCGCATAAATCAGCGGCCGCCCGTGGCTAGGCGCGTGGATTTGTTCTGCAGCGTCTGGAGTAGAACCAGCCGTCTTCAGACGCTGCAGAACGAACCGGGGGGGGGGGGGGATCGCCGGTGGTTGACCAATTAGAATTAGTCGCTGCCGGCGACGTGCTTGGCATGCTGCTCCCGTCCGCAACGGTACACATTAATGAAGTTGTGATATTTTCCAAATTTGTCTACGCCTGGTCTGCTAGAACGCTTCGGCCGCAGCTAGTTATCACTTTCACTCTCATTCATCACCAGTAACAACCTACCGCCGTGCAAAAAACACACGATTTAACCGAGCGATTAAGAAATTAACCTCCGTCTTTGTTAGCCTGCTACGAATGTATTATCACGTACCATCCGGTAAGATCTTGATCTTGATCTAGCGCCTGCGCTAACCATATAGAGCATAGCTAGCAACATATAATCAGCGTCGATCTCTTTGATAGCGATAAATTTCAAATAAATTCTCATGATAGTTGCAATTTACAGCATATTTAATTTCTTCTAATATAATGGCATTGTATTTACAAAAAACAAACATGGTTTAATTATGAATTATAAAAACAATGCCTGTTTCTATTAAACTTGAAGCCGCACCTTCGCAGTAGATGTTGAGATTCTATTCATCTAATAAATTATGAATGGCAACGCGTCCCTTTTCACGAGTGGGTCGTAATAATCTCACCTTCACTGTATTGATGGAGACCTTTACCTACGGCAATGAAAGCTTATTAATAATGCATTACTCTAATACACGTAGAAACTATTGTTGAGTAATATCAGTTTTCTTCATCGAAGGTCGTTGATTTAATTCTGCTTTTTGTATCAGGGTATAAAATAAAATTCTTCTTTTGTTATTTCTTATGTTTACAGTGTTCATTCGTTATATCTAAAGACCAAACTTGGCATTATTAAGGAGGGTATATTAGAATAATTGCTATAGTGTTTAAATTTCCTTAAAACTTCTGATGTTCTATGTAACTTTGTTAGTTTTTCTTTCATAAAAACCATCTCCTGTATATAATAAAAGAATTATCGAAACTACACGTGACATAGGGAAATAGTGACTTATTTTTATATAAATTAGATTATTCCAACAACAAGTAACAGGTAGCCGCCTGGAGTTATAAATATTTTTTTATTTACCATTTTTATAACAGAACCTTAATAAAAATATATAGAATAATATATAGAAAAAACCATATTTGACGATTCAAAAGTGCTGTAAGAGGCCTACTTGAATAAAGATATTTTGACTTTAATAATGTTCACACTTATAATTAAAATTAAGTATGTTCGATTTTAAATCACTAGTAAACCTATACACAATTGTCAAATTTTAATATCAAAATAACAACTTTTTATGCAATTAATTCGAATATAGACAAATCAAAGCACCAATAGATTTTTGTGTGTCTCGTTCCGGATAATTCTATCATGGATACCTACGTCAACAGAATATTAGTTATTCTTGCCGATTTGCGTAAAGATTTTGACAGATATTTCACGGGAGATAAACTGTCAAGGCAAATTTTAAGCTACTTTATTCCTTTACTTCACAGGTATAGCCTAAAATAACTAAGTAATATCAATCTAAGCCAATTTGAAACAAACTCAGATTAAGCTAGTATATGACAAGCGAGTGGTGAGTATTAGTTTTCGTGTTATATTAGATACGAAATATACGAAAAGGGGAACTTAATGACCCTACAAAAAAATCGTAACGTCGAGAGTACCCCTGTAGATTCGAGCTGAGATTTTATCAATTCGATAAATTTTTAACGCGTTTCCCGTGTCACGCCTCGCGTTACGCTATTACACTCTGATGGTATTGAAGCGAAGCTCCATCGGGAATAGATAGGCTTATTAAAATTGCTATATGTTATTGGCACGCCTAAATTTACCCAACTCTGTTTTAACACAATTTAACGTCTTTTAGTGAAGAAATCCTTTAGAGTGACATTGTTCTGATTGGGCTTGCTATATAGATAACTAGCTGAACCCGCGACTTCGTCTGCGTAGCATGTTTTTTTGGTAGTATTTTCATTAATTTAAGCAAATTGTTTTCCAAATAAAAAACATACCCGCACTGCCCTTTGAGGCTGAAATTTCATAAAATTTTCTTTTGATAGTGTTAAATACTATACAAGATATAGTACATGTGAAGTTTGAATTTTTTTATTAATACCCCTGCAACCCTCCTTGCGGATGGAATTTCGTAAAATCCGTTCTTAACTGACCTCTACTCGGGAAAAGGAATATTCCTACCAAATATCAAGTCTCTACGCCTTATGTTTATAAGTCAGTAGATATCTAGATATCTCTCATATACGTATAGATTTAGGATGAAAATTAAATGGCCCTTATATAATTGAAAAAATAAAAATAAAATTGCTGTAATTTCTAGTAGGCTACATAAAATTGACAAGTCATTTAATTCATTCAAGGGTAACTGTATAAGTTTCTATAACAAGCTCGCAGAAGAAGTTATCCAGAGATGTCTCTTATAAATTTAAATCTTTTAATAAAAGAAAGCTGATTGAGAAATAATTCTATAATTTGAAGGAATACTTAGAAGACAAAAAACCGTGGGAGTGAATTAATTGCTCTGTATATATCTTGATATAGAATAAATTAAAAATATTTATTGTAATGATGTTGACAAAAAAAATGTACACCCATCTGAGTTTGTTGTGAGCTCTTCTCAGATCAGGGCGCGAAGGAACCCTCGTAACTTTAGATTGTAAGTCGTTCTTTAATGTTATCATCAGTTGTTCATTTAGATAACCTATGGAAAAACGATATTTGACGATTCAAAAGCGCTGTAATAGGCCTACTTGAATAAAGATATTTTGATTTTGACTTTCATATTTAATTATCCAGACATTAGATACTCACGCTACGTTGAAAATAAGAATTAAAATGTTTTAATTACAATCAACAACTACATCATCACAATCATTGACCGTTTCCACCACGACTTACCGTTAGGGGAGATTATAGTCAAGTGCTAAAGTTCCCGACATTAAAGTTCTAAGTTATGGGAAAAAGGGTTTATACCCACCACGCGTCTTCAAAATTGCACTATGTAAATCAAAATATTCTTTATTCAAGTAGACTCGAAAAGCTCATTTCAATCGTCAACAGTTTGTCCGTTGGTAACAAATCTATAACCGGTTCGGAAAGTTGATTCCGCTGAGAAGAAACCTGCAAGAAACTCAACGGTTACTCCTTTAATCATAGTTTTTGTACGTTACAATGTGTTTAGCTTTCATGTGCAACAGGAATCAAGTCCAATCATCTTTGTCATTTAAATAATCTTTAATCTTATAATATGCTTTTTGTAATAGGACGTTTTTAACATATTTCATAAATCTATGTGGAGGCAGACTCAGATGTGATTCGGGTATCTTATTAAAAATGCGTATGCTCAACCCGACAAATGATTTGTGAACCTTCTTCATACTAAAATATGGCATTACAAGTTTATTTTATTAAAATTTTGTTTCGCTCCTTTTGCAGTATAAATGAATATTATCTCGGTATATACAGGTTTCCATGGGAAGGCATATTGATGAATTGTTAATACCAATTTATTAACTGATGTCTTATTCTTTATTAACACGGCTGATTTTAAAGGGCATTATTAATTCGTTGTCTTTATTAAGGGAATTAGTTCCTCGTTTCAATGTTATTCAACTTAGTTGGGATTATCCCGTGCCGATACGTAATTTAGTGGAAAAGGTTGCGACCCCGCTAGTTTGTATTACCCCGGCAGTGATATAGGGTATTAAGTTCCCGTCCCTGCCTCCCTTAACACGTAAACAAGACAGAGCCTTTCGTATCGTCCTTACAGGGTTAATAATTTAAGAGACTAAACGGGAGAAGCTTTCTATGTTTAACAGTAGAACAGTCTATTTTGTTACCAACACTTTTGTTGGGAGTACGTGATCAAATAAATTTTAGGTTTTCAATATTTTACTTAAGGACATTAGAGAATCTAGATGTGTCTATATTTTCTTATGTAATAATCTCAAATTCGTGAAAAAAATTTCACTGGGGCATAACAAGTGTTATTATGACTGTTTTAAACTTATTGTTTTTGTATTCGGTTATTACTCTTCTATAGGAGTGATATTTGATTTGACATTTATAGGCATTGAAAACAAATTATAAAGTGCTAATAATTTGTTAAATTAAATTTGAAGCCGATTAAGCTAGCCCTACATTCATAATCTATAGCGAAATAGGTTTTCTTTTACGTTTTATCATTGACGTAGTTTAATCCATTAACATTGCCTATGCAAAGTTGCTTTGTGTAAAACTATACACTGGTTTCAATTATTATACTCGTATATAATAACCAATTAAGCATGTAATTGAGACGCTTATTTTTTTACATAAGTATAAAGATTTATGTCACTATTCTACTAAGATTTTCTCAATATTTGCCCGAAGTTGGGAAGTTGGCGGTGTGCTCCACCCCCGTGCCTCGGATAGCATGTTAATCGAAGTGCGAAGGAATAGAGAGTGCACTTGTGTACTCTGCCTGCCGATCCGCAGTGGAGCAGGGTTGTGGGTTTATGCTATAACAACCCTCACTCCTATGAGTGAGGAGGCCTGTGCCCAGCAGTGGGATGTTAAGTTAAGTTGTTCTGCTACTTACCTTACTAAGCTAAAGAATATTTATGTGGTGAATAATAATACATAACAACGTTGGAAAGCAAACACCTTGTAACCGCGCAAATAATGTTTAAACAAAACATTATAATGAAGCTTAAGTCAATCTGTTTAGTAACAACAAGTGAATTTATATAATTGTGTAATTATTAGTATGTATGATTTAGTTTTGTACTATTTTATGTATATAAGCTATATGTGTAATCATTATATGTATTGTTTGAGTAGTGTATAACAGAATCAAGTTTTCTGTTTTAAAGTTATTTGCAGCTTTCGTTCCTACCTTCAGTTCCTTTCACCAAAGGTTGTTTGAAAGAGATCCCTCTAAGCGTTAAGACCGCCTTAAATAAATAAAGTGTCCAAAAACGATAACATAGTTGATAAATACGGAAGTTATAATTTTTTTCTTTTTATGAGTTTATAAAAGTTTAACTGATTTTTTTTTACTTTTTAAGGAACTTAGTTACTATACGACTATGTCCATATACCATACCCCGTATAAATTTTAACTAATTGATATACAATATTCGACTTATTACTGGACGGAAATGACCATAAATCCAAGTAATGAAATCGCCTACATCTAACTTTTAACCTAGATGCACAGCACAGTCAATTCTAAATGCTTTATTCACCACACATTCCATTATTACATAGTAAATATCCTCAATTACCCCACAAGTGGGACGATTAGGAGTTTCCGATTTTTTAATTAAATTTATTCGTTGGGATGTGACCCGAACGAAGCCTTAGAGCATCTGGGCCTCTAGACAAAGTTACTTTCGAAGATTGCTAACGCTTAAAAATGTATGGGAATGACGTTTCATATCGAAATTAATCGAAAAATTAAACGTCATTCCCATACATTTTTAAGCGTTAGCAATCTTCGAAAGTCGCGTTGTCTACGGGCCCAGGTGAAAAATTTTGTATTTGCAGGTATTTACTTGTTTGCTTTCCAGCGTCGGTATAAAGAGTTAATATGGTATTTTGTTTGACGTTATGCAACCTAAATAAAGAGCTCAGTTAATTCATAGAGTCACAACTCACTTCATACAATATGGTTAACGATGCGTAAGCCGATTTGCAAATTCGATAAGTTAGGTGAAATCGCGTGGACACATCCCGAATAAGCCGGGTTTGATCCTATTAACGCACGGCTAACGGGGATCTTGTGACATTGCCTGATCCTTGTACAGATCCAGGGGAGGATTTAACTCGCTTCATTTGTACTTTTTTTCGGACGTCAAACACCGTGCTGGTCATGTTTTTGGTATTTAGCCCTTTTTATGTAAGGCAAATTCCTATTATACTACTCCTCCTTACTCCTAAGGTACAGTTGTGTGAAATAAATTTAAATTTTCTACAAATAGTTTTTAAATTTTCTATGTCTACAAATTTTCAGTACGTCATACATAATAATATAAGCATGTAAAGTATAATAAGTGAAATAAAACAAGAAAAATATTTGTTCACAAACATTCGTAAGTAATCTAGTTGGTGGGGACCTTCTTCTTCTTTTTTCTTCTTCTCTAAGTATAAAACCTGTGTCACTTCTCTTATTAAAATTAAATTTATTATTTTCTAACAAGATTTCGTGTACTAAAACGTCATGTTTTGTCCACTCTTTTATATATCTTTTATCAGCTCCAAGGTTTTAAGATGTGGGTTCTAAGAAAAATGTTTAAGATCTTTTGGAACTAGTTCGTCTCAAATGCTGAAGTCCTGAAGCGAGCGCAAGTGCTTAGGACGACCATCGTGTGAAGAAAGGTGGCCAATTTTCGGACCTCTTCAAAGAGGAACCCTATTGGAGTACTCGCGGTTGTACCGCAGGGTACGATGTCCGGAAAAAGAGCACCTGGTAGACCGAGGCTGCGTTGGATGACCGATATACGGGAGAGGATCGGTCATAACTACACACAATTATAAAGAATTGTTCAGGACAGAGTTCTCCGGATACTCACCGTAAAACTTCATTTTGAAACAGGCTCTCGATGATCATGGATTCATTATCTTATGTTATATACCTGTTGCATATTTTACATTGCTGACGGTTTACGGGGACGGTGTTTGACTGTGATTGCATGTGAAGATCTAAGATTAAAGCGCGCCAATTGGCAAAGAAGTAATTTGTTTCTTCTGGTTTTTACACAGCATCGTACCAGAACATAGATCTCTTTGTTTGGCGGTACGTCTTTGCTTTGCTGGTAGGGTGGAAACTAGCCACGGCCGAAGCCTCCCACCAGTCCATGGTTCCAGAGATATCGTGATGAGTCAATAGATACCTGGAAATATATATGTCGGAGTGCAATAGTCTGTGGAACGCTGGCGCCATCTATCCATCGGTGTGGAGCAGAGGCAATAAGTGGCAGTCCGGCGTGTCTCACGGGAGTTTTCGGGTGACGGCCCGGCGGTGCGGTAGACTTTTGAAACTGTCGCGTCCTGTGTGTAGCTATTATTATCAATGAGTTTGTATAAATTGATATCGAGAACATTAAGAGATTGAACATTAAAATCCGAGTTAATTAATAAAGTGTTTGATTACACCAATTTTACTTACAAACGCCCACATTATGGAAGTGGAAATTATGGATGCCATTAATGACGATGTCGGCTGAGAACCCTACGCTCCTATGCTTTATGCTACCTTCTCTCTTGTTCTCCGATATCTCATATACACATATATATATATATATATATATTATATGTTATGTCCAGGATCATAAGGCGTAGAGACTTGAAATTTGGTATGAATATTCCTTTTGCCGAGTAGAGGTCAGCTAAGAACGGATTTTGCGAAATTCCACCGATAAGGGGGGTTGCCGTGGTGTTAAATGAAAAAAATTCAAAATTTTCACATTAAAAAAATTTAAACTTGACGTTTACTAACTATTTCTTGTATGGTATGTAAAACTAGCTCAGAATTTGTTTTTTGACATATTGGAATCTAACAAAAGTAAATTTTAGGAAATTCCACCCTCAAAGGGCAGTGCGGTTTCTAATATGTAAAACAATTTGCCTAAATTAATGAAAATGCTACCAAAACAAATCATTCCACGCAGACGAAGTCGCGGGTTCAGCTAGTAATCAATAAATACAGAATAATACTGCCATAATACTTGTCTTTGAAATATGTATGAATCTCAAAAAACATCCAGCAAATACATTAAAGAAGCTAATTATATAGGGAGTCGGCGGTATCTCATTTCTTATGCATTCAGCGCGCCTTAATACCTTCATTACCAGTTTAAAGTATTAAGCAAACTCCGAAGCTGGAAGACGTCTCACTGGGATTTGTTTAAGTGGTAACCCTCTTTCAATGGTTGCAATAGCCGGAAAAATTTAATTGTTATATATTATGTTACGCTCATAATAATTAATAGTAAATTAGTAATGAAATATGGTATACTATTGCACTGTATTAAGTTTTGGTCTATTTTCAAGCCTTATTGGAGCTTTTTCTCTTTCTTATTGTCTAAATTCTACCAAAATGGTACATATCAAATCTACATATCAAATATTATTTTCAAACACGATAAAAACAGGTACCTGAGAATTGTGTCTTAATTTTTTGTAAAGCGTAAGGTTGTATGTTAATCAATTGTAATATTTACGAAAAATTATAGAGCGTGTCTTAATTTTTTTTTATATAATATTGTATGAATGTCGTATTCATTTATATCTTCATCAACCTCCAAAACATTGCAAATACTTTGTCTAAATTTAAACGATTTAGAGGTTATTAAACAAACGTTAATCAAATCCCATCTTATTTCAGACTTAAGTAACAAGTAAAGTCATTTCAAAGATTACCAAAACTTTCTACCTTTGTTTCGTTTATCAGGCAAGGTAACGTTTTACTTAATTTGTGCGCTTAGTTTGATGATATTTTGGGAGGTGGGGTTTCTTGCAAAAGAGGAGGTATTCCTGCCCTTCGAAAGGTAATTGTGAAGTGTTAATAGCCTGGTATTAGGGCCATGCTTATGAGTTTCATTAGTAGTGAAGCCACGAGCGATTCATATAAGAACGTGCCTTTATTAGCAGCGACGTGGCTGTTTTGAAAATTACCTGATAAGAGCGGCGTATGGACCGCTTCACGTTCATTGTGAGGAAAATGTTCGCGGTGGTTTCATGAGAACACAGCGATAGTTATCTTGTTGAGGTTGAGGTTTTTTTATGCTTTTAGTTTGATTGTAATGTTACTTGATGATTATTTTTGGACTTTTAACGAAAATGACTTGATTTTTTATATAGATAAATCCGTTATATAGTTGGTCCTAGTGGTTTTATGTTATACCTACTTTATTTTGACGTCCTCTTTGGTGTAACGATGCATATATGCATGCCTGCCGGCTTCAGTTCTCAACTTTTTAGGAAATTGAGTTTTCTATAATAAAACAACTGTAATACAGCATTCTTTTGTTTGTCGAGTTTTCATCTGGTAAATGNTGTTACTTGATGATTATTTTTGGACTTTTAACGAAAATTACCTGATTTTTATATAGATAAATCCTTTATGTAGTTGGTCCTAGTGCTTTTATTATACCTACTTGTGTTGATGTCCTCTTTGGTGTAACGATGCATGTATGCATGCCTTAGCCGGCTTCAATTCTCAACTTTTTAGGAAATTGAGTTTTCTTTAATAAAACAACTGTAATACAGCATTATTTTGTTTGTTGAGTTTTCATCTGGTAAATTTGATTTATATTAATTAATAATTAAGATATTTTACCTAATGGATGATGATAAATTTACAGACTTGTCCTCAACTCTATACAAATTACATTAAGGTCTGCTCTACAGTTGTTTTTATAGTGATCTAGCTTTTTAGTGCTGCTAAAAGTCTATAATATTCGGATTTACCATAATTCTAATTATAATATTTCTGGGGTAGGTAATTTGGTTAGCATTTCATTATCAGTTGTCCAACTAGTACAACAAACTATTACCCCATATTTTAAAAAAAATATTTTATATACTGGGGTTCCTGGAAGAGATCTCCAAAGGGATAAGGTATCCTATGTATACTAACTTTAATTTCTCATTAATGTGACTTCTTTTTTGGTGCATAAATAAATAAATACAATATATACGCAAAATATTATACAAAAGAAATATGCAATACACTAGTAAATGATATTAATATGATTTTCGCTAATTGTTAAATAGATATAAAGGAACCTTTATGCAGCTGTAATTATCCGTGCCTTCTTCATACAAACCATCAACTAATGAAATGTTTACATATTTTATCCTTTGAAAAGTTCGAGCATTGAAAGACCATGATCAAAAATTGCTAATCGTTTGGCAAGTTTATAGTAAAAGTAACGCTGTATTCCTATCACCCTTTGATGTCCATAAATATAAACAGTTAATGATTGTGTTACACTGGAAGTATGTTGTCCAGAGAGAAAATTGTATAAAGTCAAACAGGAAAGTAAAAAGAAAATATTGCCTTTGAAATTTTTATGCCTACGGCTTTGACGCTAGCGTTAGAAGTTGGAAACTCAATAGATCATTGAATGAAATAACCATTAAGGCCGTACTGAATTCGAGAACAAAGTATAATGCTTAGTACCTAATGCGCAAAAAGTGACTGCGAAAAAACTTGGTTTCCGTGCGCTTTTATGTAATTTATGTATGACGTCGCAAATGCCAATTTATTGCTGAGTAATGGCACCGTTTGCGATTCTGTAAATGGATGTCGAATAGGGAGAGAAATTCTTCTAAATGTAAGATACTGAACTTTTTTCATACAAATAAAAGGGTGAACGAATTTTACCTGATTTTAATTTTTTTAGCTATCAATCATTCAGAATTTACAAATTAAAGCCGATTATCACACCATTACATAGAAAAAAAAACATTTAAACCTTTTGCGTGCTATACACGCTGTAGGAATGGAAAAAGTTAAAAAAATTGATGATACGTCAGTTCTTTTTCATTCCACCTCCAGAGTTTACTCTTCCATAACTCATCGTATGAAATATAGATACGGAATGTGGTTACTTTACATTGGTGTCCTTTGGGAGCTTGGTATCTTCCCAAATAAATGAGCCCAAATTCGAGAGTCATTCACCGACTATGAATGTTGGGCTCTATGATCGCCAAATATTGTATCTTTGAATTGTAATAAAATTGTTAAAAAAATAAATTGTTGTAAATTTTAGTATAGTCTCGTAGTTCTAGTAGGTAACTGTATACGTTTCTATAATAAGCACCCAGAAGAAGTTACAAAGATGTCTCTGAGTAAATTTAAATATTTTATTGAAGTAAATTTAAAGCTTATTGAGAAAACATTCCGTAATTTGAAGGAATACTTAGAAGACAGATATGCGTGGTAGTGAATGAATTGCTATACAGATATCTTGATATAGAATAAATTATAAATAAATATTGCAATGATGATGACCTAAAAAACGTACACCAGACTGAGTATGTTGTGTGCTCGTCTCAGGATCAAGACGCGAAGGAACCCTCGTAAATTTAGATTGTAGGTCGTTCTTTAATATCATCATCAAACGTACATTGAAATAATATACGGAAAAAACGATGTTTGACGATTCAAAGGTGCTGTAATAGGCTTGTAAAAAAAATCAAAGTATATTCAATTAGTTGAATAAAGATATCAATCAGCCAGCCCGTATCGTTGACTTGAGGCCTAAAATTAAAAAAAATATATCTCAGCGAAGATGAAAAAAATATATTTTAAGGCAAAAATTCTTTAAGAGAATCACTAGAATGAAAGAAAATATCATTGTCAAAGTAAGTAAAATCGGTGAATTATATTACAAATATTACAAAGAGTATATTAACGCCGAGACTGAGATATAAATAATATAACCCTTTAAAGAGCAGTAGAGCCAATTAGTAAGAGACTATACAGGTCATTTTGATGGTTGGTAATGATTTTTACGTAACTTAAGTTGGTTTAGCGCTCTATTAATACGAAGCTTCGATAGCATTCTACATAAAAGCAAAAAAAGCTGATCGAAGTAATTTACAGCCATTAATATAAATTTTAAATGCAGAAGTCATTGTTATGGAAACAAAACATTATAAACTCCCTCAAGACGTTTTCGAGATGTCACTTAATAAATTCAAAATCATTATAAGTTGCAAGATTACTTAGACGATAGAAACGCGTGGGAGTTAACGAAATGCTCTAAATTGAATTGGAATATATAAAACCAATATGATATTGTAATGATGATGGTAACAAAAAAAAAAAACAAATTTCCCGACTGAGTTTGTTGCTCTTCTCAGATCAGGGCGCGAAGGAACGCTCGTAACTTTAGATTTTAAGTCGTTGTTTAATACCATCATCAGACGTACATTAGAATTATTCTGTGAAAAAAAAAAATGACGATTCAAAAGTGCTATATTAGGCCTACTTGAATAAAGATATTTTGATTTGATTCGATTTGAAACCGCGGGTGCATACCGATACAAATTATTTCCAACCAAAAATGTAATTATCAATTCATTTAGCCTTACCTGTTCCTCAGGGATGTATCTATTGGGAATCAAATTGAGTGGGGATTGTTCAGAAAATGTTCTCCATACTTTTATTAAGAATTATCACGGTTACTATCCTGCTGAGACAACAGAAGCAGTACAACGAGCGCCCTTTAATCTAACTTTCTCTCGTTTTCCGCAATCACAATGGCAACGCCCACAAGACTAATACAATGTTCGATAATTGAAAGACATTTAAGGAAAATAATACGTAAGCAAGAGATCAATTCCAGTTCCACCTGACACCCTAGGTACCACCCATGTACAAAGCATTTGATTTCTGGAAATCTTAGTAATTTTACTTATCCTTAGTATCTGTCTATATTTGAATTAGTTTACAATCTCCGTATATAAATCCTGTTGAAATTGTCCATTATTAATAATATGCCTTTTAGTTCTCATACAAAAATTAAATTTATTTTGTCAAAATTGTATAGCGCGATCTCATGAAAGCTTTAATAGTTTCTCACTATGTAATAAGTTTAAAAATTTCTTCTGAAACGACGTAAAAACTTGTTGGCTTATTCATAGTAAAATATCATCAATAAAAAATGTTCAAATCATGATCTAAGCCTTAAGTTAGAATTGCATTACCTAAACGTTGACTATTTGATTCGTGCCTATGGTCTGCCAGACAAGGGTCCGTAATTTATGGCTACCATCGACAACAAATGAATAAAAGAGATCGTTGTCTTCGAAAGCTACGGTCACCAGATTATATGGCATTAATTCCTACAAGTATAGAAGCTTCTAGAAAATAAGATTATTCGGTATTTTATTAAACACCTTATAAAAATAAAACGTTCAGTTAGATCCTCCAAAAATCTCATCGTTTGTATCTAAAGGGAAAATGCTCACGTGTTATTGTATAGGTAAAGTTAAAACCTATTAATGTCCTACTGCTGGACAAAGATCTCCTCAATCATAGGAGAGAGAATTTTTAGAGTGTAAACCTTATGGGTTGGTTGGTTGATTTTGACGGCCTGGCTGGCGCAGTGGTGAGAGTTAGAAAAGTCGTATTTTCTAATTTGTCTGAGTCTGGACTCCTGGGAGGCTTAGGCCGTGGCTAGTTACTATCCTACCAGTAAAGACAAACAAAGTAATTTGTGATCCAGTGCGATGCTTTGTACAAACCATATGAGGTAAATCGCCTCCTACTAGATTAGCGTGCTTCCATCTTAGACTGTATCATCACATACTATCAAGTAAGGTCACAGTCAAGCGCTATACTGTCAGCAATAAAAATAATGGTAGGCTACACATACCCCAGATTTACTCCCATGATATGCAGCTTTTCTCACAATATTTTTCTTCACCGAAAAACACAGTGATGGAATGAAGTGAACACTTAAGTTTCTTTTTATAAAGATAAACTTAGTGTTGCCTGCCCAGGATAAGAACCCGCGATATCCTTTAATGACAATTCACGCGTTTCGCTACTAGACCATCATGGCTCTATCACCAGTATGCTATCACGGCTCTTTTGGAAACCACTTTTGTAATAATATGTAGTTTTACCTCGGTGTTAATTAATTGGATTACAAAGTCTTACCCATTATTTTACGAAATGAGGGCTATTTAGCGAACGGATTTAATATGCACGGCAGCGTAAAATTGGTTTGTTTTCGGGGTAATAAACGTGATTTAATTGTTGCAATTCGTGCTTAAACAAATATAATATATGTAACAGTTACAGCGTCTTAGCCTACTTTTTTATATTATCCTGTGTGTATTTCAGTAAAATTTATACATTTATTCTAAGAAGTAATATAAAAAATTACGCGTATGTTTCACGTGAGCTTTCAATAGACGGCGTTGTTATTTTTTGTTGCAAATGCGATTATTAATTAGTTAACGATAATTAATGAAGTAATATTTGACATAAATGTATTAACATAAACTATTATACACTATAATTTTAAAAACTGTATTTGAACTTGAGCCGATAAATAAAAAATTTTATTAGTGACTGAAAAATTTAAAATATACATATAAGGAGTGTGAGCGAATAGTAGGAATTTAATCAAAGGCATTGTAATTTTTGTTTAAATAAAGCTTGATATGGGCTTGGTTATCAAATCTTTAGTAAAGTAACATGGGCTCTATTTTATTACATATTTCATAATAACAATAACAAATGTAATGAATTAATATGAATACTAAAAGAATTAAGGTCCCTTAACTTTTGTAACGATTATCATCAAATTTCCGGGCTAAGAGTTTTTAGAAATTTATCCTTTTGAGCCTTTCTCTCGTATTCATTCGTCCATATCATGTTTCGCTTAAAATACGCTACAGAAACCTTCTGATAAAAATCCTATTTCATATTTAAGCAACATTTTTGTTCCACATAATAATTCATAATACGTTAGGTAAAAACTGGCATAACATTGAATAAAAACTTGAAAATGGAGTGTATAGTCGAACAGTTCTATAATTAATATAAATATCACTACAGAGTATTTTATTTAAATATATAATGATCGATGTAAGGCTTATATTAATTCATATTGTTTTTCATTAAAATAGAAATATTTCAAGTACAATGGAAAGTATTTTATTATAATTGTCAACATTTAATAATTCCTATTACATTTTATACGAGTAGTTACCTATTCAGTCTAATAAATAAATTAAATTTAGAAATTCTCTTAAAAAGATATTTTTTTTATTTATTGTCACATATATATAACATTATAAAAACCACAGAGGTTTGCCCTTAGTGTTAAGCTTATATCTAAATTCTACTACTATTACTATTAAATACTCATAATTTCATATTGCATTAAATCAAATATGAGTTCTTTTATACATTTATATAATCCAAAAATTGCATTGAATTGTTCACGGATATTTTTTTATGGTTGACAATTTAGCGCTTGCCTGTGATCTCACGTGATGATAAGTGATGATACATTCTAGATGGAAGCGCGCTTATCTGGTAAGAGGTGACATACCCCTTTGGGTTTCTACACAGCATCGTACCGGAACAAATCTTTTTGTTTTTGTGGCACATCTTTGCTGGTAGGTTGGTAACTAGTCACGGCCTAAGCGTCCCACCAGACCAGACTCTGACAAATTAGAAAATACAATTTCCCAAATTCGGCCTACCGGGGATCGAAGGCTAGCAGGGCGAGTACTCGCACCACAGCGCCAGCGAGGCCGTCAAATCCTTTATCGGATGTTGGTATGTCATTTATACATTGCGCATTGTTCATTTTACTTCTGTTAAATATTTCACATGTTATCAATTGATTTAAGGTACACAATAAAACATATCTGTAAAAATTCGTTACAATCCACTCAAATTTATCGAAAAATCAATGTTAAATATCTATCTCCTATCTATCATATTCTATCGATCAAAAAATCGCCACGATCCCGTTGAAATATGTGCAAAAATGTTATTTATTCAATTGTTGGTTAAATTGCCATTCATACACCATTATCAAACCCAACAAAAACAAATGATGGTAAGAGGCAGGGCCGGGGGAGGGCGACGAAAAAAGTTTGGATGACTGTGTGAAAGAGGATATGTGAAAGGGGTGGGAATGTAGAAATAACAGCTGATAGAGTGAAGTAGCGAAAGGAAACATGCTTCGCCGACCCGACTACCCACACAATAAGGGCAGGGAAATGATGATGACATTATTATCAATCCCACTTAAGCACAAAAAAGTCATAATCGATTCAGCCGTAGATGACGTGGAGCGAGGTGAAGCGTGATGCTCAAGATCGTTCGCGATGGAAAATTACTGTGGACGCCCTCTGCTCCACCTAGGGGATATAGGACATTAAGTCAACTTAAGAATATTAAATATTGTGATCTGTTTTGGCAGCTTTAATAAATACAAATAAATGAAACTTCTTATATCTGTAACAGTATTGTGCATACATATGTAATGCACATATATAATTGTAATAGCAGAGCGGTTTTTATTCAATGAACTCACAGCCTCTTCGGAACTGTTCCTTATATTTGAATGATGAAGTAATACGTCAAGAGCTTCACAAATGCTAAGATGTGAAGGCGTCAGAGCTTGTCTAAGTGATTCTGTATTGTCAATATGCACAAGGCGCCCAAATATTGGCTTATATAAATATTTGTAACGAGCGGATATTGAGCCCCTAAGCCCTGAAGCGAAAAAATGTGACGAAATGAGTCCGAATTTACACAATATATTTCGACAGAATTTTTATACGTTATTCTGACGTTTCTGGTATAAAACTCCTTTCAAGCTTTTACGCCAATACAATATAAGCGAAAAGTTTTACTAATTTATTCGAACATATAAAATTAATTGTCCTGTCAATTATTTATTTTGTAAAGCATTTGACTGTTATTATACAAAAAAAATATTGCTTACGAACTAATTTTTATGTCTTGTTTATATTTATACAAATCTAGAGTTAGGAATTTAATTGTCATTAAAATTAAGAGTGTTGGAAATTAATACAAATAATTTTTTGAAATCTCAAATTACGAATTGTAAATAAAAATGCTACGGGTTTCTTTGTCAACAGTGGAAGTTATTAATTTATTCTGGTTTATGAATTCAAAATTTAGAAAAGAGAATTTATTAAATATTTTTTTTGTATTTAATCAAAAATAGTATATTAAATGACGAGTGGCAAATTAAAACGCCACATGTTATTTGTATATATTACAACTACTTAAACTAAAAGAATTAGCATAAAAAACGCTGCACACCTTCGAGACGTTAATCTCACGTTTTATCCGTAAAAATTTTACTCTCATGCGCCTTAAGAAGTTTCACTTCAATAACGTGCTAATTTGCTAATTGGTAAGTTTAATGACGTGTTCCTTCTGTTCAAGCTCCTGGGGTCAAACCCGTTCAAAAGATAGACATTTAATAAAACAAAAACATACTTATTTAATAATTTAAGTATTAAGATTGACCGACTGCTTAATTACACACACACTCATACACGCACACACACACACCATACACTATTTGAGCTTTCGTACTAATATTGAACAACAACTACATATTTCCCAACTGCCTCATTGGTTTAGTGGTTAGCATGTTCGACTACAGACATGAGGTCCTGGGTTGGAGTCCCGGGTCGGGCCACTTCGAAATTGATATTGAGTTTTCTATTATGAGTTTGTCAATATTTGGCCGATGTTGGAAAGTTGGTGGTGCGCTCCACCCTCGTCCCTTGGAGAGCACGTTATGTCGTTGGTCTTGCGCCTGATCTCTCTCCGGTCGTCTCGGATTCCCGCCACATCGGACTATAAGAGTGAAGGAATAGAGAGTGCACTTGTGTAGTATGCCTGCAATGAAGCAGCGTTTTTACCGTGATAACGCCTTATAAATCGAGGAACAACACCTGCACGTACGAAAAAACTTGTCTCATTGTCATGTTACCTTGAGTGGAGCGCGTGGAACAAACGATAGAGAAGCGCGATCGGCCTGATTACTTGTTTACAATTTTTTAACAATGCTATCAGGTTACCACGTAAAATCATAGCCCATAAAACTACTTTAAAGACAACTTTTGTCTAATTTATTTTACAGATCATATTTTATGAAATTGTAGGAAGGTTCTGACGCTCAAAATAATTAAAACCCACTGCGAATGTCAAAGTTATTGATAAATAAAAAAATGGAATAAATGCAAATAAATCTTTCCTGTTGTTTAATACTTGATAAAACTATTTCAACTTAGAAATAGAAATCTGTATAAAGTTTACTGGTAGCGTCGAAGGAGTTACAAAGCATACTGTGGGCCGTGAAAGGCACTACCTCGTACGCCTTACATTACTCTTTTCAACTTTCAACGGGTAATGAAAATTTCAATTTTCTTCGTCCATTCATGGATGAATAAATCAGTCACGACCGACCGTAATACCAAAACATATTTTGTGGGTAGAAAATAAAACGGTTCTGCAATTTCATTTATTACTTTTGCGGGGAATTGTTATATGCGATTTATGTTCATTTTTATGAAATTTAAATGAAATATGTTGAAATTTCAATGTAAAAGACAATAATGGATATATAGTATTCACGTAGAGAAATTTAACGAAAAAAAATTGTATTGCTTGAGAGAATGAACTGAAAAGTAAAATAAGTCGCTAGCACGAGCTTATATTTTCGTATCTAGAAGCTAAAGAAACATTATTAGAAATTTCATAAATCTTTGCTGGGGTTTTAAATCTAATATAATTATTGTAAGATCAAGTGTACAACACACAATCTACGATACAATGGCGTGCAACATCTATAATAAGATAAAATAATATCATTTTGAAACAATTGTATCATCCTTATGACAGATATTTACATTTCTATAACATATACAGTTTAGAATGAAACGTAATGAAACAGTATGAGTGAGCTTAAAAACTGTCTGGTACGAGTATTTTTATTTATTTTGACTTTCATTGAATTAGTTTTTAATATAGTAATAAGCTTTAGATATTAGGTTAGGATGATTTTGAATATATGAGACTCTCGCGCAAAACGTTTATTTGAATACTATTGATATACAATAGTTAAATAAAACATTATAAATAGCAATGTAATATTAATTAAAAGCTCTTACTCTTATTTTAATATGTAACATTTTACCTAGGTAAATTATCCATAAATATGGCGCAAGTTCAAAACCGTATAAAAGTGGAGAGAGGTCATTTTTAAGAACAGTTGATGGTTGAGGATATTATAAGGTCATAAGATCTTAATGTTAAGTAAGCATTACGGAAGTAGCTTTGGCCTTTCTATCTCGAGTTTAATAATTCCCAATTTTTGCTCAAAATTGGGAAGTTGGCGGTGTGCTTCACCCCCGTACCTCGCAGAGCACGTTAAGCAATCGGACCTGCGCCTGATCTTTCCCCGGTCGTGTCGGATTGCCGTCACATCGAATTATGAGAGTATAGTTGTGTACCATGCCTGTCAACTCGCAGCAATGTGGTGGGTTTATATTCTAAATACCCTCTCTCCTATGAGTGAAGCCTGTGCTTAACACTGGGACGTTAAAGGGCTGCCACTTACTTTTACTTATTTAGTTTATTAATGTTGCTTAGTATTTATGAATTCAAACTTCGGCCATCCTATACGAATTTAAAATTAACATTAACGTTATCACTTAATTGTAAATAAATTCTATTTGAAATGAAGAAAGGAAGTACCATTTTGTAGTATATCTTGTGGCAAATCTAAGATTGTAATACTCATTCAACGTCACGGAGTCGTTCCAAATGAGTCTATTACTTCGTTCGGTGAAATGGGGTGGCACTGAAATAGAGTAAATGGGCCACTAGGAATAAAGATGTTGTTTGTTCATAACCACTCATTAATTCTCACAAAGTCGTGAGAAATGTAGTGAAATACGACGAAGGGATTTGCTGCTTTTAATAAAATATGTTCAACATTGGGTTTCTCTCGTCAGATTGGTGCCGTTACGTTATAAATCTTACATTAAACTTTTGTTAAAGGTAACGATTTATGCTAAAGATCATTTTGACGTGATAACGCCTAATAAATCGATGAAAAGCAAGTTACATTACGCCTGAGTCAAGCATGTAAACGAGAGAGCAGAATAAGCGATGGAAAGCCGCGATCGGCTCAATTCCACTGTTTCTTACGGGACAATTATTCATCGCTGTTTTCTGTAAATTGACTGTACATATAACTAATTTTTGAAGTTTTACTTCTTTTGGTGCGTTAGGGTAAAATGATGTGAGTAAATTTTTATGATGCGCGCACACACCGTCACAAAATACCGACACCCTGAAGTTAGCTACAGTCAACATTTTAGTTTTTTTAATTTTTTATAATTATATGATACCTTAATTATTTTCTTATATTACTTATTAGATATATTGTAACATTGAAAATATCAACTCGACATTCTTTTCAAAATTATAACTTTCAGGCTCAACTATAGAAAACAGATTATACACTATTTATATCCAATGAAAGTTTACGTTTATTATTTTCGAATCTTCGGCCTTTGCCTTGCATTGAGTGAACAAATGATGGATGTATTTGATTTGACAAGCAACAAAAACTACGGCGTGCAAAAATTAGTATCTTCGAAATTTTAACTAAGGTTAAATATCGCATTTTTTTTATGCAATCAAGCGCGTATTTCAATAAGACATTAAATAATCGTACTAAAAGTTTTGCTATCCAATAATAATGATTGATAATTTAAAAGTTCTGAGACAAAGTTTAAACTTATTTTTATCTGAAAAGATTTTTACCTTGTTACGTCTCATATAAGTACACACACACTTCTTTTCTCTTAATTTTTAAATCTATAGAGGACATTGTATCTCATAAAAGTGAAATCAATTCTGTTAAAGCTTATCTAGCTTCGCAACCTCTGTAAAAACTATTAAATTTGAGGTGTAAGTATAATATATGGAAGTGTACGAAATTTTCCCACATGCGATGGATGGACCAAATAAAATATACCGTGAGTAACTTCTTATATGAGGGTACCCGGTTCTCTGTTAGTAGAAACAAATGTCGAGAAATCGTGTGTTGAATAAAATATCAACTCACGACAAATACAAATGTTCTTTACTACATATTAATAGTGTTAGGTTGAAAATAACTTAGCATCTTTAAAATTAGTACTTGACTGGGTTCGTGATGTGATAATTTAATCTCATTCAGCTAATCAAGATCTGAAATGTTATCTGACTGCACAGAATATATAAATTAAACGCGTCCATGTACAAATATAGTCACTTTAATCTATAATTATTTAATACATCAATACCAGTTATGTCACACTATATACTTTATCACAGTTTACTATACAAATAATTCATTGATTTACGACTCACAATAAACACTTTACTGAGCCACTGATACCACTCCAATGTATTTCCGTTGTGACGCGATTTAACACGAAGACTTTTCCCGCGGCATCGTCTCGACAACAACAAAACATGCGACAAAACATGCGACAACAAAAAGTAGTAACTAGTTACGGCAGCTTTTTACCAGTTTAGACGTAGACAATTTTGGACAAACTGGTTTGCCCTGTGGGAAATTGTTCTGAGAGTCTCCGAAGAGAGCTGGTGAAGCTAGTAAAAACAAGCAAATGCTTTTTTTACAGTTTTCGTTTTAAAAATAAATATTTCGTACACTTATCTATCAACGATATCTGAGATTGTATAAATATCTGAGACAGATAGTCATAACAAATTCATTGTATACAAATAATTATATATTCATTAATTTATAGGAAAAAGATATTGTGAGTGGTTAACTATGCTTTATAAAGTTCTATGGTTATATCACTAAAACATAACATAACTTTATATTAGACTAAATAAGCTTTTTGTATTGTAGGAGGACGTTGCTATAGTACTAAACTTCATTAAACTAAGAAAGCACCCTTGTCAATTTTTCGTAGGAAATTCTACGTGCTTTTATGAAACATAAAACTGATCGTTTGTGTTGAAATGCTTTTGCAAACAGAGATCCGTCCACAAACGTGCAATTTTCCGTATATGCAACGATCGATTATGAGATCCAGACATAAAAGTAAATATACCGTTGAAATCGTAACGAACAAATAGGTTTGTTGCCTGCAAATTTGTTCATTATATCAAATAAAAACGAAATGTATTTTTACTATCTGAAATAAAGTTTCTTAACAGTTTTGACATTTTCAGTACAAAACGATATGGTGAAGTGAAGTTATAGTGTATAATAGAGAGAAGTGACTAGCTAATTTTATCCTTGGCTTGCTTTATTGTACTTCGCATGAGTAGTAAAGCTTATTATGCCTATTTGTCTGCTGTAGGATCATAGGATATGGAAAGTGGTTGTTCTTTATTATGTGATTTTCAATACGCGTGTGCCTGAATCGATTTTTTGGTAAATGGTTGTTGGCTGTTTTATATTTCTGCACGAACATAAACTTAATAAAATACATTTTTTCAAAATTACTTAGTTTTTGTATTTATCGGTAAACATAGAAAAGATATATATCGGTGGCATTTTATTGATTTCTGGCTTCGATAGTTGTTTGCTGCATGTATAATTCAGACTGAATAACATGTGCAAGCTGGAAAATGAAGCGAAACAATACCTAATAATTAAGTAATGTTAAGCTACATAACTTAGGTTCGCTGTTTGTAATATAAACTTATCATTACTAGTATTTGATATAATATACATAGTCTAGCCATAAAAATACACAAAATATTACATTTGAATGTGGAACCTGTTATTATTTTATGATTGTTTATTGAGTTTCGCATTTCTGCGCCAATATATTGTACAATATTTACCGATATTAAAATGGAGTGGTGTGATACTGAGTATCGAAACGCTGTGATTGCATTATACAAAGTAGGTATGGAGCGAAATGCAATTTTTAAAACTCTCCATACGCTTAATTTTAGTAAAATGTTTGTATACTGCGTTATTAATAGGTACAATGAGACCATAAATAATAATCCGCTGGATTATTATTTATGGTCAGTTTTAGAGAGTATGGTTTGCTTTAAAAGTCATGATGATTTGGAGTCCCTAAAACAGTCCATACGATTGGCAGTGAAGAATTGTCCCACGAAAAAAGTGAGTGCTCCTATTGAAAAGTCGCCTCAACGTTTAAAGGACTGTATTGCAGCCAATGGGGACCACATCGAGTATGCTTTTTGACATATTTTGGCAATGAAAATATCAACGTTACATTCTTATCAAAATTATAACTTTCAGACTCAACTATAGCAAACAGATTATAAACTAATTATATCCAATGAAAGTTAGTTTACATCTATTATTTTGGGATGAATGATGGATGTTTTTGATTTGACAAGCAACAAAAACTACGGCGTGGATTTAATGCTTAAAATTTCGAAGATATTTTGCATTTTTTTATGCAACCAAGCGTGTATTTCAATAAGATATTAAATAATCGCACTAAAATTTGTGATATCGAATGATAATGACGATAATGATGATGATAATGACAAATTTTATGCATATCATTATTTGTGATATTTAAATAAACTTTGTTTAACTTGATAATGCGTTATAATAAAACTTTCAATGTATTAAATACCTATTTTCTATTGTTTGTGTCGTTTTTTCTACCAACGTAGAATAAGCCAAAAGACAATTTTTTTGAAAAGCTTTTAATCTGGTTACGCCAAAGTAGTATATAACTTCTAACGCGTGTACATAAGTAGATACACACTTTTTTATATTCCAAATGGTTTTAGATTTAAGTATTAAACTAATAAACACTAAAAGTAATAAATGTTATTTGCAATAGAGAATTTTTTTTTCCTTTGTTACAGTATTTATGACAAAACTAGGTATACGAAGAAAGCCTTACAGTGGATACCTGTCTTACAATTAAAACTATTAGAATTTTTTGAGTTATTCCCTACGATGTTCTAAGATATGTGGTTTCTTTTCATAGAATTTATAAGAAATCATCCATGTGAATCTTCACAAATGTAATCTACAGGCTCACATATAAAATAAAAAAAACACACTTAAAATTAAACCAGACAAAATACATGAACTAGTGTAAAAGTATTATAAGTAGTATAACATTCAAAATTGTAATAAAAAATTATATTCTATAATCTGTAATATATTGTTAAAACCTCCAGCACAAGTCAAAAGGCTTTCTTTATTGCTTAAATTTACATTTATACGTATTTATTACTTAAAATCCGTCCATAAAATGCAAGTTTAAATTTATATTCTATGGCTTCCTGATTTTAAGATGGAATTCATGGGACAATTATTATAAATTAGATTTAACTGTCATTTAATGCCTTTTATGACTAGCGTTAAACATGGGTATCGCTGGACAAACAGACCGCATCCGTTGGTTTGTTGTCGATGTTGGTTATAAATCACGGACCCTCGTCCGGAACACAATGGACATCGAGTCAAAACGTCAGCCTTCAGAAGCTGCTCATCCCGACGCTAACTAGGGGATTAATACGATTATCGTATTGATAAAACAAACATATATTAAAATATATGAACGTAATATTATGTTAGGAATATTGTTAGGAACAAATTCAATTTAATACCTTATAACGTAATCTGAGTGGTAATCTATATCATCTGATAGAAACTTTGAAGCTGTAGGGATGGTATTAGGCCGCTAAACCCACAGGTGGTTTTAAAAAGTACTCCTAAACATTAAACTTTCGCAATGCAGTCATTAAGAACGAATTTCCCCACATTCCGAAGGTATCGTAAATTACGGGGGTAACAACGCGGGGAATAGCTATATATACATTTTTTTATTGCTGACAGATTAGCGCTTGACTGTGATCTCACCTGATGGTAAGTGAAGATACAGACTTGACAGTAGCACTATACTATACAAAGATGGGTACCGCTGTCGTGCGACTATTTATATAAAAATAATTCTTCTTTTTATAATCCGATTTTTAAAATGTGTCGACTATACAATGAATTAGTCTCTATGACCAATCTAGATATTTTTAAACGCAACCCAACTACTTTTGTCAAGTCAATTTGATGTTGCAACACATTTTTAAACACCACGAAGCATTTTAGTGTAATCTATTACGATTTTTCTTTTATGTATTAATTTTGAGACATGATATGATTGTCACGCGCATATAACATTTATGTACTTCTAATATCATAATCTGTAAGTGTGTGTAATAAATGAAAAAAAAAGTAACTTGAGAAAAGTTTGTATGGAAAAAATGGAACATTTAATGCAATAAAGTATAAACTTCGGACTTGCAATAATTGATGAAATAATAAAAAAACCCTAATGTCTTTCGGCTTAATGGTTTTGGTTACTTATAATAAGTCTACTTTGTAAGACTATGTTTCAAAGATAAATTGTTTATTACTAGATCAGGCTTTGATGATGATTTTTAATAGCGTAAAAAAATGGATTATTAGATGGGATGATATAATCATCAAAATTACAAAATCGTGAAAATGTCTAAAAAGCAAATTGACTCTTTTTATGTCGGTGTCGCCGAAATGGTTAGAAGATTTTTAAAAGGTAGCATAACTAAAAAAGGACTTACTTATGATTTTTTTTAGAAGATCTCTCTAAGGAAAACGTTTTTTTTTCTAAATTAACCAATATGACTAGAACAAAAATTAAAATAATTGGAAAAGTTTAAGACCTAATAGATGTAAAACTTAAAATTAAGGTGACTGAATGGATAAATTTTATTACATTTGCTCAATCTAAAATTTAACGATCATGTCGTGGTTATCCAGACACGATCCGACGCTGCTTAGGTTATTATGTTTTATAAGGTTTAATCCAGTTTAACTTTGATTAAATGATCACTACGACAGATTGACATAATTTACGTTGCCATTTTAATCGAAATTTATTCAAATAATATTTCGCGTTTACATCATTAAGTCTGATAAAGGCCACAGTTACAAATCGTTTAATTCAATTAGTTTCGGATGATAATATATACAAAAGTTACATGTAATAAATATGTGAAGTAGTCGTATAGGTAACAATTGCAAGCATGAATACTCTTATCACTTTTACACTAATTGAAGTCGATAATTAATAATCATTTTACGTAAAATCAGTTATAAACTAATACTTTTTTTCTATAAACTATCAGTTCCAGACGTTCAAGTTGTTGGTATTGTGCAGTTGTTGTTGGTTGTTGCAAAATATGTTGAACATACGCTATAGACTGTACTCATTTTGTAGGTTTGTCCGTCTGTAACATTTTCGAGCTTAAATCGCTAAACCATGATTAAACTTTGTCCGAAGATAGGGATCTTTCAAAAAGATCACAGGCTGTCTTTGAATACGAAAAAAAGAACAAGTTTAATTTGAAATAGATAATAACTTTGTTGACAAATATAGTATAAGTCAAGAAGCTTCAGGTTCTTTTAATAATTTTACACAATATAATAACGAGAGCTGAAGAAACCGTTTACGCATTTTCGTATAAATGAATAATAATTTGAATATTTTGATGAAATTACACACAATGGCATCAATATTAATGTACAGAAACAATGTTTTTTACTTTTATTAGAATGAAACAATACAACCTAGGCTTATTATTAGTGTGTTTGTTTATCAATCGTATCAAAATCTGTGCCATTGTATATTCAATAAGATATTTAAACCATGAGGTTTAATGGCATATTTAAATTTCATTGTTTTGAGGACACATATGAAATGTATCCTTATATGCTAGAACTGTATCTATAACTGAGTCTTAATGTCTAAAACAATATACTCTTGACATGATATGCACAAGTAAAAAGATTTTAAATATGCAAAAGAGGTGTTTTAAAGAAAGTTGACTGGAATTTATACACATTTCTAGCGAAGAATTTATAAAAAGTTGATTTTACACATACGTAAAAGACCTTAAAAATATCTGTACCGAAGCATTTCTGATTTTGTATTGAACCTACTTTTTCAATACGGTTAAAATATTTTACAACATTAGTTTTTGTTTTACGTATCACGTTCAAGTCAAGTAAAATCAAGGCTAAATATCTTCATTCATGTAGGCCTATTACAGCACTTGTAAATAATCAAATATCGTTTCTTCCATATATAATATATTTAAATGAACGACTGATGATCAGTTCTGGAGAGCTTGACATATATTTTACTCTGAAAATGAATAGTTTGCTTAACCTATGACAAATAACTGAAAAACAGATAAACAATTAAAATACAACAACAAAAAAGCACAAAAACTATAGTAACTTACACCTAAGGTAAGATTTAAGTGAGGGCCCAGAACTAGAAATAATATCACAAATATCTTCCGAATATGAAATATCTATTCGAGAAAACTGAGTATAATTTAGTATATATGCGATACAACAAAGTCATCATTAATAACGAATGACAAATGTTGGGTATAGTCGAATAAATAGCTTGTATCTGTTGGATTCACGTCGATGTCTTGCCATAAATTACGAACCCTCGTCTGGTATACAACAGACATCGAGTCGAAACGTCAGCCTTCAGGTAGTCATTGCGAACACTAACTTGGGAAACAAAACCGACCAAACGGTCCCAATTACTATATATATGTATAAATTAGATAACAAATATATTTTTGAAAATCTCCCTTGCAGTAATTTTACAGGATTCATCCGTATTTCAGTTATTTACCTTATCAAATATTTACACTTAAACTGTTGTAATGACTTCAAAATGGATTCTAAGGTAAGGGAAGTTCAACTCGAGCTATTCAAGGTACAGAAATTATAGCTATTAATATGAATTAAATGAATAATAGATGTAGTAATAAGCATGTTGCTCACACTCGACTATGTTAATTTATGTTATTATTTTCAGTTCGAACTAAAGGTGCACACTTTACGAAATAGTATATAATATATCTATAGTTTTGATTCATTAATTAACTTGTATTTTATTTATAAACTTAACAATTCTGACGGCCACGCTGACACTTTGCAAATTTCAGCATTATATTTTCTAATTAGTCTAGATTAGTCTTAGACTAGTGGCAGGCTTTTGCCATGGGTTGTGAACACCATACTAGCACAGACGTGTCGCTAAGCTAAAAAAATGCATTCCGGTACGGTATTGTGTAGCAGGTTCCATCTTAGACTGTATCATCACTTACTATTGTACATACATCGATCAGACCAATCTTCGATTTTGGTTTTTTTTATTTCATGAACGAATTAATTTAGACGACGATTAAAAACGACGATTTTACGTATGTGTATTCGTTAAAGATTTTGACGTTGAACGACATATTCTTGACAAGTTGGATGTTACGTTTATTATCCTAAAAATAGCGATAACACTTACCTTCAGAAGAGGATACAGTTAAGCTAACTGTCAGGATTTAAAAAGAAATCGTAATTTGAGTTTATAATTTACCACTGTGATCCGCGGTTGATGAAGGGACGCATCATGTGGAAACAGAATTGCTAGCATGTTTGCCGACCTTTAACAGAGGCCCTGGGTTCGATTCCATGAAGGGCAAATATTGTATTTTCTAATTAGTCTAGGTCTGAATTGATGGTGCTAGTAATGCTGCTGCTGATACTGTAAAATTTAAATAGAGATTTTGTGGCTTTTAATTCTGCCATCCTGCAATGGAATTGATAAAGGAATATAAATAAACTAATGATGAGAAATTGGTTCCCTTATAATTACTGTGCGGCCGATGATTTTTTAAGGGTACGTTTAAGACTTCATTAATTAAGGCACATCTATTTATGTAAAAGCAATTAAGTTTGTTTACCTGTAAATCTCATTTTAAAATAAGGAACTTTGTAGGTCGCCGTTACAGAAACTATATTAGAGAATAGTTAAAAGCGCATTTTTTAAAGCTTACAGAGCTATTTGCACGATAAAGGAATCAAAACGTTTTTTAATTTTCGCTGTATGTCTGTCAATTTTTTTATCAGAGCTAATCTCTGGGTAGTAGTAAAGGTAGAGAACATAAAAAGAATAATTGTTAGTTAATATTAATGAATTTTTTGTCGCCGGGAAATGCGTTTACTCACTTCGAAGGAAGTTATAATCCATCCAGCTATGTGGGACTTATAGGACAGCAAAAATACTCATTAAAGCCCAGAGAAACGTTCTTTATCTAATGGGTAGGTGGATTGCTTCTTGAATATTGACTCCTTCTGCATGATGATAGACTCACTGAGCGAGCCAAATGCCCTCCATGCCGTTTCATTGCCGAACACATCGGCAAAATAACGAGGAAAAGAAGTGAATAGCAACGTCAGAAGGAGAGCCCCTCAATCAAAGTAGGCTGGTAATTTCTCCCTGGATGGTTTTAAAGTCTAAGTCAACTGGAATTATACTTCTTCAAATTACTGGATGCAATGCATTTTCCACCCTTTCGTAATGTTTAATAAAAATTGATCTCTTTTTTAGAAGCATCAAAGAAGACTTGAAGAATTGAAGACCGAAAGATAGGTTACGTTAAAAGAATCATTAAAAGTTGGCTTTAAAGCCTGAAAGAAATTTGATATTTTTTTCAATAAAAAGTCACAAATAAGAAATTTTGGGTGGACAAACAGTGAAATTATTACATTTTAATAAAAATAATCCTTATCAGATACATGAGGACTGTATGAATTTATTTTTTCAACAAAAATTATTTAGTGTATATAGTTTTAATCCCAAAGTGACATTTGAAAGTTCTCAAAGCCGGCGATTGCATGAAATGTCGGGTTTAAAATGACTAATGTTATTTAGTTTGATAAATCCTGTCAAAAAACTTTACTGTTGAGCTTTGGAACTTCCGACAGTTCTCTTTAAGCTTATCCAGACAATTGTTGGTATATTTTTGGATTATAAATACTGAAGTTTCGCATGAGTATAATAAAAAATACAAACCTAAATTAGATGGATATCTATTTTAGATTATTGACTTTATTAAATGAGTGTTATCATTTTCTTAAATTAATAACTGACAAAAATAAGTATTTTAATTCATTCTTGATAATTCCATACGTAGATGATGATTTCAATTTAGGCGCAGGAATTGCTTTAATTTTTTAACATTACTTGCTCATCGACAATACAAAGCTAATCTATTTATTATTTAGCTAATTTTATTTATTTATGAGGATTGGTTTAATTTTTATAGGAATGTCTTTACAAACCAATCGGTTTTCAATGCATGTCTACGTTGCGAAAGAAAGCGTGTAAATAGTTTTAGAAATCCAGTCATTTAGAGTGAGTGATCGTTTTTAACTAATACATATCTACTAAAACTATCGCCGCATTTAACCTCTCTAGTTAAACCGGTTTTGAGAATATCAGTTGGATGGTATCAAAGACAGAAACGGTTTCAGTCCATAACACAGGTAGAAATATTTTTTGGGTTTTATATATATTAGTGACGAGCATATCGTTAAATAATTCACATACATTCCGTTGAGGACATCACAAGGAGAGGGTTAAGAGATTCAGTCATGTAAAACTAAAATGTGGTTAATAACTAAGTAAGATATCGATTCGATCGAGACAATAAAGGCCACTGCACTGAGATTGGTCGTCGTTACATATTAATGGAAATAGCGGTTCGAGTTCGTGTTCCAGCTCAAGGTACTTCGGATAACTGATCCACATAGAGGTGCAATATTGGATCGAATAGTTGTTTGCAAGTAACTTCAATATAGGATAATTATATTGTACATTAAGGAGATATGTTCATGGCATACGTGTGTATATTATCATAATGAAAACATTTTTTAATCGACTAGGCTCATTAAGCTCTTTTAAATCTTCATTATAGTTTAGTAAGAAATTTGCCACCTGTTTTTATACTAAATTCTGTTTTTATACTACATTTCTATAATAAAACTGCCTCACTAGCCTAGTGGTTAGCATGTTAGGTCTCAGACGTGAGATCCTGGGTACGAGTCCAGGGGCTTTGATTTTGAGTTTTCTACTGAGATTTTCGCAACATTAACCCGTACTTGGGAAGTTGGCGGCGTGCGTTGGTCGGTCCTACGCCTGTTCTCTCTTCGGTTGCGTCGGTTCCCGTCCTAACCCGCAAAAACCCTCTCTCCTATGAGTGAGGAGGCCTGTGTCCAGCAGTGGGACGTTAATGGGCTACTTACCTTCCCTTTTCATGCTTTGTGTAAGAATATACAAAATTATAACATACTTCCCTAAATGGCAAAGGCAAATGGAAAACCGATTAATGATATCTTGTTAAATACGTAAACTCAAACGGACAAATTATTGCGTCACCTTTTTTACCTGAAATAGAGGTTACAGGTTTATCGTTTATTGTGAACTAAACTTCTCCATTTTGCAGTTTTTACTATATGTATATATTAAAATTGTATTGTATATTCTAATAGTTTTCTTATTGCTGACAAGTTAATGACACGAATCACAAGTGATGATATAGATTATACTATATACCTCTTATATTTTCTACACAGCATCGTACTGAAACACAAATCTCGTTGTTTGGCAATACAAGACGTATTTGCTGGTATTGATAGAATCTACGTCTCTTTTAATTGTCTCATAGAGGAGCACAAGATCCTAATTTATATATCGATCGTTGCTCTTTTCTGTATGACAAAGACAGTTTCTATGTTAGCTGCTTTACCCCACGATGAAATTTAAATAATTCAAATACTTAATTTTACCTTAATTAGTAGGTGTACATATATTTATTTTTCTTTGTTACTTCTAAGAAAATGTGTGTACAGTCTTAAACGGAGAATAAAAGAAGTCTCAAAGGATATAAATATTATAAACAATGGAGCGTCATTGTTAATCTATCTTCAGGTTTTTAAATAATGATTGAAAATCATGTGCTCTTAGTAAATGACCATACTTAGGACACAGGTGTTTGTATTTAGTCTGGGTACTTAAAAATATCCATAGCGAAAAAAGTGTCTCAACTCTTTAGAACGCATGTTTGTAAAATTGAAGTATCTACTAGCCATGAAGAACAGCAAGGCACCTGGTGATGACGGAATCACAGCGGAACTCCTGAAGGCGGGTGGAAAACCCATTCTTAAAGTCCTTCAGCAAATGTTCAATTCCGTCATTCTGGAAGGCACGGTGCCCAAGGCATGGCATAGGAGCGTGGTAGTTCTGTTCTTCAAGAAAGGTGACAACACTTTATTGAAGAACTATAGACCTATTGCGCTGCTAAGTCATGTCTATAAGCTGTTCTCGAGGGTCATCACGAATCGTCTCGCCCGCAAGTTTGACGACTTCCAGCCCCCCGAACAAGCCGGTTTCCGAAAAGGCTTTAGTACCATAGACCACATCTTTACGCTGCGGCAGATTATACAGAAGACCGAGAGATGTGTATAAGAGACTTGCTTGGCGTTCGTGGACTATGAGAAAGCCTTCGATTCGGTGGAAACATGGGCCGTGTTG
>JACTOM010000855.1:3019078-3243701 GCA_015832385.1 Elymnias hypermnestra
GGCCAGGTCAAGAGTACTCTAAACCGACGAACTTGTATGAAAGGTTTAATGAGAATGAAAGAAGCGAAGGAGATATGCAAGGATCGTGGCAAGTGGAAGGATGTTGTCTCTGCCTACCCCTATGGGAATGAGGCGTGATGTTATGTATGTATGTATGTTTCTCTTAAGGAAACGCGAGATCCCAATTGATATATGGCACGTATTGCTCTTTTGTGTAATATAAAGACAATTTCAATGTCTGCTGCTTTATCCCATAACAGAATGCCGTAAGACAATGCTATGAAAATATATATAGCAAGGGTATTCTTTTATATAAAAAAAATTCTGTTATAGTGGTTAACCGCGATGATTTTGATGTTTTTGTTACATGGCACTGTAATTCAAGTTCTACATTTAGAAGTTTGTTACGAAGTTGTGTGTGTTACCGAGATACATTGTAAATATTTTTTTAGTTTCCAATAAGTAAATTCAAATAACCATACCACTCCTCATTCAAGTAGGTTCAACAATCTCTTAAGACAAAGCTTAAGAAGCATTTAGCTCGAGGGACTTAGATCGTAGAGCGTGTACACAAGTTATGGAATATTCCATAATTTGTGTTAACGTTATTTCACTTAAAATGTATGTAGGTGTTTGGTATATTTAATCTATTCGCAGTTTAAAAAAGTTCACGAGAAAATGTCCAGTGGAATTTTACAGATAAAGATTTGAGATAACTAGCGTTTTCTCCGTGCAACTGCCCAAAGCCTAATGTCTTTATCCCTCGGGAAACTTTTGTTTTTACGAGGAAAAAGCATTGCCTTTGTGGAGCCTTTAAGAGAGAATCACTATGGGAAAGACCAGAATCAGGATTTAGTATTTTATTAGTACAGTTTCGAGGAGGGCTAATGGTTTTGATTATGTAATGTTTTTACAAACAATTAAAATTAGCAAAAGGATTGGAATACCCGATCTAGCCTAATTAGTTTTAATTCAATTCGGTAACTAAAGCAAACTTCTATCGGTAACATCATATGTCCAAAAAAGCAATTACCAATTAAAGTCGAACACATTTGTAGTAAATATTCCAGTCTTTGATTATGTCGTACGGTTATGAAAGTCTGAATTAAAAAAACATTAAGAATTATCAAGATAGACTCTACTTTTAGTGTTTTATGTAGTGTAGTAATTTTATGGTATGTTCCTTACCGTTGAAGCGATTGCTTGTAACTTTACAGTTATGAACTCAAATAAACTTAATATATAAGTTGTACATTTTACTTACGAGTAGTGAAAGCCAGTTATTTACAGTAAAAACGGTTTTATTAATTAATTGAATTTAAATAATGCATTAATATTTCAAATAGTTGTTGTGTAAATTTGAGTGGGTGAATGGTGGGTACTTCATTACCTAATGACAATTTTAACGAAATATGTAATGGGGAGAGTGTGAAGTAATAATAGAAATTAAATAAATAGAAAGCAAGAGACATTCGACTGAATTTGTTGTGGGCTTTTCTCAGAACTGGTCGCGAAGGAATATTCGTAACTTTAGATTCTATATCATCGTCATTAATACCGTACATTACTACTACAAAGCCTACTTGAATAAATAATTTTTAAATCTGAATAACCTATCATTATTTGATTGGAATAATATGTGTTGATAAGAAATTAATTCGCCAAAATTTAGGTGGAAGTCCTTTGTCCTACGACGGCATATTAAGTGCTATGATGCGATACGCTTTTAGGCAGAAGTTGATCCACTTTGTCCGCTTTAGCTCCGTATTGGCTCCTGTTTTCAAAGTACATTTACATTTCTAAGCTGGCGCTTTTAGGAAATTCCGAAAGGTTAGCTTTGGGAACAACTATGTTGGTTACCTATTTTTACATTTTATATACCTATTTTTCGTTCGCCTATAAAAATAAATAATAAAAAACTAATTGTTTAATTCTTTGCAGGTTTTATTTACGGCTCAGAGCTCGCCGTAAAAATAAATTCCACCATATACCTTGGATGAATGTCACTCGTCAACGACTCGGTTTGGTCGATCTGCATAATGTGGAACCAACCTCCATGAGCGGTGTTCCCTCAAGACTTCCACATGCAAATGCTTAAGAGGCAATTAACCCACCTCCCACCTTCTGGGCCGGCAACGGCAGCTCTCCTGGTGCTGCAGGTGTCCATGGGTGATCACTTACTATCAAGTGACCCGCCAGTTAGTTTGTCAGTCGTAATTATAAAAAAGAGCTTTGGATTCAGGTTTACGAACCGGTCCAGAAGTCAATTGGAATATTTGATTTGGCTATGGTTTTTAAATGTTCCTTCTGTAATAATATCCATGGAAGGTTTACATTATTTTCCATAAAGTTTCGTTTCCGGCATTAATTGCGATGATTATTGGATGTTTGCCATAAACGGTATGCATTAAAAGTGTCGTAGTGTTATGGGTTAAAAGGAAATATATTTATGTTATATACACCATAACAATAATTATATAAATAACAACACATGAAAGTATTGCATCAGAGTACTACTGTTGGACATTTTTTGTTTTATTTAATGAAATAATAATAATAATGACGTAAATTAATATTAATAAATGGTTTTGTTAAAAGCGTTTCTATAAAAAATGAAAGTTAACATCGCTATAGAATTTGTATGTCGCATATTAAAGTAAAACATCAATTAATATTTAAGACCATGTAAATCCATTGATTCTTGTCCCTATCGCTATTTATTGTATCATTATTATTGCAAGTGATAGTTTATCAAAATCATTTTTATCATTATATCTAGGAGTCCCTTAACGTTAGGAACTTAACCTAAAAACTGCTCTTGTTGTAGCAAAATTTGTTAACAAATTTTGCTACAACAAGTAGGGTAACGTAATACCTTTGCATGTATTACGTTACCCTACTTACTTACGTATATACAAAGCTTCAGAGGAAACATAAAGACTTCAAGGTACATTTTTTTATGACAATCGTATTTTATTATGTGACAATATCACAATCGATATAAAACTTAATGTCGGCGATGGCTTGAAAATACGTGAGACGTGTTGCCAGAGTCCGGCAGGCTTGGCAATGCCATTTTTTATGAACGACTCTCACGCGCATAAGTAACTCTTTCTTGAAAAGTTTTTGTTTTATTTCTAGTATTTCAGGGGCATTTTAAACTTGGATAGGATTATTACCTGCTTTGATAAGTTCTTGTTTGGATAAACGAAAACATATGGGAATTTTCAAACAATTGTATGTTCACAGATTTTTACTCGGGTCATTAAATCCTGGGTAAATTTTTTGAAATCTTTATAAACAAAATTCTTCAGTATGTTTGTATGCATGGATCGATTTTGATGAAAATTTTGGATGTATTCGGATAAATTTAAAAATGGTTAATTTTAACAATAATATCCTTTAACTTCAGACTTCAAGCTCAGACTCAGACAGAGAAGATCTCAATGAAATGCTCGATGATCTCAACAGGTGGGCCTAAAAATGAACATGGATAAGACGAAATTTATGTTCAATTTCCATGTTCCGCTCCACCCAATTATCGTTGAGAACTCAGCACTCGAAATTGTAGACGAATATACATAACTGGGACACATAGTCCAGCTAGGTAGATATAATTTCGACAAGGAGGTCAACCGCCGAATCCAACTCGGTTGGGCAGCGTTCGGGAAACTATGGTAGATATTTTCGTTCGATACCCCTCAGTGCCTGAAGACAAAGCTTTTCGAACAGTGCGTGTTGCCAGTGATGATCTAGGGCTCCGAAACGTCGTCGCTGACTATGGGCCCCATACGAAAGCTCAGAGTCGCTCAGTGTGCGATGGAGAGGGCGATGCTCGGAGTTTCTCTACGTGATCAAATCAGTAATGAGAAGATCCGAAGTAGAACCGAAGTCACCAGATAACCTTACGAATCGCGAACCTGAAGTGGTAATGCGCGGGGCATAGTCCGACGGGTCGATGGACGTTGGGGCCCGAAGGTGCTGCAGTAGCGATCCCGCACCGGGTGGCACAGTGTAGGGAGACCCTTCACAAGGTGGACCGACGACATAAAGAGGCTTGCCGGTAGCCGCTGGAGCCAGTCGGTGCAAGATCGGGCCTTGTGGCCATCATTACGTGAGACCTATGTCCAGCAGTGGACGTCTATCAGTTGAAGCGACGGCGACGACCCTATAATTAATCGAGTTCTCAATATTTATGCAGGATCGGAAATTGCGATGTGGACATAAGTTCGGGGTACGTTAGATCTTAGACCTGTGATATGTCTTTTAAAATGTTTCAGAACACAGGACTGCTCAAGACGTTAACTGGTTATTACTAAAAGATATTCATTCTAAAAAATTAAAATATTATGCAAAAACACACAAATGAAATTAATCCTTGAGTCCATTTTGTTTAAGCTTCAACCCCCTGGTACTAACAAAGAAATCTATCCGGATACAAAATTTGCATTGTCAATTTTTTTAATGAAACTTCTTAACATTTAAATTGACTCGCTCCACCTCGGAGTAATTTAGCTCGTAGCTCTGCTCGGAATGGTCCCTGCGGCCTGTAATAGGTTCCTTAAAGGGAAATCGAGTTAAACAGGCGTGATTCACTTAATTGCACTAAGGCTGATTCTTAAGATTACAATATCAAGGTTTCATTCTGGTTACACAATATTGTCCCCAAATTCAAATGCAATATTCTGAAGCGCAGTCATTTTGTTGGTATTTTCTCAGGTTTCGACATTTTAACAAATTTTTCTTATATACTTATTTATCACTCAGTGGAGGATTTATCTTTGATCATTAGCATGTTACATATGTATTGAATTATATAATCTAATGAAGAAATGCGTGTAGTAGGAAACAAAATATAGCTTTACCAGTTTAGAAAATATATTTAAGTATAGAATTAATCATTTCGTTTAACTTTCACAGTTTGTTTCCGTTATTTTTTTCGCGCGCATGCCTAATTCGAAACAATCTTCCAGCAGCGGTGATCTGGGCTACGATATTGAGACTTAAGATTTAAGAGGTGGTTAAACTCCTTCCTTTAGATGCTGCAGGTGTCCATGGGCGATGGTAATCACTAAACATCACGGTAAAATCTTGCTTAGCTTGGTTACACCTGTGTACAGTAGTATTGATTCCGTCGTCTCAATCTCAAAATATACCTACATATTGAAGTGAAACTTCTTTAGGGTAAAATTTTTACGGATGAAACGCGTGATTAGCGTCCCGAAGATGTGTAGCGTTTCTTATGCTACTTCGTTTGAAGGTTAGGCAGTTTTAATATTTACGAGTAACACGTGGAATTTTAATTTGGCACTCGTCATTTAATAATTTAAAATACTATTTTCATAAAATATAAAATAAAAACAAAATTTAATTAATAATTTCTAATATCGACGAAAAATACGTGGCATTTTTATTTATCATTTGTGATTTCAATAAATTATTTGTATTAATTTTCAACACTCAATATTTTAATGACAATTAAATTCCTAACATATCTTCCTTTTTACCTCCCTCTCAGTCTCGGGAATCTAAAGTTTTAGATTTGTATAAATGTAAATAAGATTTAGAAATTAGTTTGACAAAGAAGTTCCACTTCTGACATGTGTATATTGTACGCAAGGACTTATAATTTTTGTTTAACATATAGAAAAATTATCATTATTTCATTTCATCCCTACAAATATTACTAAATGGCAACATTAAAACTGCGCTTCAAATCAAGAATGAACGTGTATGTGGACTTAAAAGACATACATACGTACATACTAATACTAGTATGGGTTTAATGATTTAAAGAAAGTCGTAAGGTAGCGTACAATTTTAGGTTATATAGAAGCGTATTTAATCTCTCTGACGGATTGTAACATCTGACTGTCATGTTATTTATTTAAAATTTCTATTTACAACAAAATAATCTTGTAGAAGTATTTGGCAAATAACAATGCACCTGTTATAAAGAAACAACTATTACTTTTTTTTATTTTTTAAAATATAGATAATACTTTTTCGAATTCGAATTTCGGATCTAATTGTTTAAAGCTTTGCGATGGAGAAACATATTAAGAATAATTTTAAAAGTTCCGTTGGCAGACTGTACCAGTTTCTGCATTGCTAAATCATGCCGTGGTTCCATATCCCAGCAGGACCATTTCTTATAAGCTGTATTTTATATTTTGTTTAAATGAGTACTATAGTAGAGTTTTGGCCGTTACTATCGCTCCGCTAAGATGTACTTTAGGAAACAAAGCGTTAATTTTCATGTTTTACTACTTAAGACTGTATCGTCAGGGACTAACCGGTACACAACAAAATAAAATATAGCCTCAGTTATTAACATCATACTAGTTATACTACAATATCCTTAGTAACATCCAACATAATATGTTAAAATTTAAAAAAAAAAAACAGTTTGTTTAAGCATCGCTTTATTTTATACACATATCGTATTTGGCAGTTTCCATTTGTAGCAAGTAAATAATTACAAAACTTTCTATATGTATATAAAGTCATATCGTCTAAAGTTACCTAATCTTGTCTAACATTTACAGCATAATTACTTTTCGACTGTGTAATAAATCAACAAAATATAAATATAAGATTGCATACAAACAGGTAAAAAGTTAACACCCACATAATTCCTATTAATATTTTACAATATATCTTAACTACTCCATAATAGTTATATGAAAATTAAATAAAGGCGAGATTTAATAATTAAATACAGAGATTACGACTGCGGTTGAAATTGTAAAGTAAATTATAAAAAGCGGGAAATAAGTAAATATTAATATGGCTTTTTTGTTCTGAATAAAGTTCTAAGACTTTATTCTGGGGAAAGAATTTATTGAGTGGAATGTTTAAAAAATGTATGTTGTTAAAGTGGAATATTCAAGATAAGAACAATATTTATTTGTATCCTTCTATATTTTTTATTTATTGTATAATAAAAAAGACATTTTTTTTTAGTTCTCTAGTCTAGAAATCTAAAAAAAAATAAAACTTCTTTATCCCTTGTAAAAAAATAAATGTACAGCGAATGAAAGTGTAATGGAAAATGAAAAGCCATACGGATAAAAATTTCTTTCTTCCTCATAACTGACATTCAGCTTATTCAGAGAATAACCGTTTAAAAATAACCTTTCCTGTTTTAACGGGCTCACTTATTGTTGTAATATTAATGTACCGAATATGAGAAGAGATTGTGCCATTTTAGTTTATTTGCCTGTACTTTACTTTTGCGAGTACGTATATATCTTAACTTGATAAGAGGACTTTTCAAGCGTAAATTTTAAAGACATTAACATAAACTCATTCGAAATTACCACGTATGATCGTGGTATGTACTCGTAAATAATATTTTTAAATAAGTTGATATACTACGGAAGTTTCAATTAAAATATTTGTATTGTTCATTAGGAAAATCTGTTAAGGTGTATAAGAATTACTTTTACATACATACATAGCATCACGCCTCATTCCCATAGTGGTATGCAGAGACCACGTCCTTCCACTTGCCACGATCCTTGCATATCTCCTTCACTTCTTTCATTCTCATTAAACGTTTCATACAAGTTCGTCGGTTTAGAGTACGGTACCTTCGATCTGGCCCTTATTTAAAATGTCCTGGATTTGGTCCAGGAACGTTCGCCATGGTCTTCCCCTTCCAAGTTTCGCATTCACTCTTGACTCATAAATCCTTTTTGAATTACTTTTAATGTGTTCAATTTAACAGAATTCTCCTGTAGAAACTCCAGTGTTATATAATTATATAAATAATATAACTTCTATATAATTCATAAAATAAAATAATGATTTTACTGAAAACAGAAATGCGACTAAGTTTTATGTCTACGTTTTAAAATTGACACTATAAATATTGGATATGGGGACACGCATATGTGTTACATCTAAATTATAAATTATCACCTAAACTTGATGCTATTTACAATAATTAAAATAAATTATAACTTATATTACGACTTAAACTATTTAACACTGTAATAACTCGTGTGCACGGCTGTTCATAATAATAATAGCAAAGCTTCATTAGATCAACATTCACTCAAAGAAATATTAATTACTATAACACTAAGCGTTTTATACTACAAATAGGTAAATACATTAGTAAAACATTGAAAATTCTGTCATACGTTATAAATAGGAGTACTACTATTGCTGATTGTGCATAAAGAACATAGTGTATAAGAATGTTGACCACAAATATTTATTGTCTGCTCAGCCACAAACAAAATAACTAATATAGGAACATATAATCGTATTTAAAAGATATTTATTTACATCACAGTTATCAAGAGAGGACTAGCCTCGCTGCGCTTATAACTAGCAGCGTTGAAAGTAGCAGTTTCTTTTTCCTTGTTGTAGTTGCGGAATTTTCTTCGTAAAAATCTGCAAAGAAAATTTTCGTTTAATTTTTTTTTTACTAAAGTAGAGAATAGGTCGTGGGTGAGGATTATAAATTTCAATCCAAGGCGCATTAATGCAAATGCGCTGTTAATTTTAAATTTGAGTCGACGGCGCTAATTAGTCATTGTAATGAGCTGTAGGGTATGAAATAATAACCTTAAAATAATATTTTACTCTTCGAACTTTGTATATTTTTGCTATACCTACAAATAATTATTTATTTTAATACATCGTAGTAACTCTATTATCGAACTAATTCACAACTTAAATTTTTGAATATGTTTACGGTATTTGGTTGAGATTAAAACGAAGGTATTGTGAGTATATTAACATTTACAATTGCAGCATTCGGTATATGAAAAACCCTCGTTAATTAACTATGAGACGGAAAGAACTTGTGATGCCATTCACGGAATGATGGTTCATCTCTTTATATATCACTAAAATGATATGTTTAAGTCTTCAGCTTTATTTTGTTATATAGATTTTGGTCATTTTGAATGCACTCATTTATTTGATTTAAGAACATGTGAGCGCAGAGGGATTTTATATTCGAAATCAAAATCAAAATCTCTTTATTTGTCAAAATAGTATAAGTTCAGGTCGTATTGCTATTTTATGCCATTAAGCGTGAAAAAATTGTACTAATTAAAATAATATATTAATTTACTTAGGATTGTTTTACTATGCAAGTAGACGAGGAATAAAAGCTGCATTAGTGTAAAAGCTTGTTGCAGCTGGTACCACCTACCTCCGGGGAAAATTTAGTAGAATCAGCTTATTTAAAAATAGCTCGAATTTTGCACAAATTTATACAACTTAATTATTAAGGTGTCATAATCTCTAGACGGTGAAGTACTAAGTAATTAAAACTGGAACAAACATATTATCTATATTTTGTTTAAAATGTTGATCTCATTTTATAATATTCATAAATATGTCTCAGATCAGATGGCCTGTAATTGCCTTTATGAATGACAGACCGATAAACTAGGTAAAACTACCTAAGTCAGTCTAATATCAGAAAAGCTTACGGAAGCTCGTTTGCGCTGGTTTAGTTATGTCATGCGAAGGCATGCCTCGGGCATGACAAGAAGCATACTACCGTCGGAATCGGACCTAAAAAGGCTTAGTAGATCCAAATTAATTTGGATAGCAACAATAAAAAAGACCTAGTGGAACACAGTCTAGAGACGACCCAGAGACGTGATCTCTGGCGAAAAGCGATTAGTAAAGTCAACCCGACTTAAAGTAGGATAAAGCCGGAGAAAACACAACATAATGTATACCTTTTGTTTTATTGAATACTATGACATAAAAAAGGTAGTGCCCGAAGTTTTGGTACTTAACATATAAATTGGGTAACTTTGATTTGTCGCGTACTATATTTTTAAATCGATATATCTGTAGCGCGTAAATTTAGTGTGCATACTACCTGGAATGTTATGTAAAGTATGATAAGATGTAGAAGCTATGAGTACTCCAATATTATTAGATATACAATTCGAAGTTTTTAATACATCAATATCCTTTATTTGTAGAGCAAGACAAAAAGGAGGGGTTGATTTAAAATTTATAAAACAAATTGGCCCGACCCATGACTTGAACCCAGGATTTCACGATCTGTAGCTGAACGAGCTGACCACTAAACGAAGGAGGTAAAATGCACTAATATATAACAGGGTACCTGTTCAAATGCGTCATTTCGTCCATATTGCGGAATGAATAAAACTGCGGTTATTGATTTATCCTCTACTTTGATAGCGGTGCTTTTATTTGACGGAAATTGAGATCCCTTTTAAACAAAGCATATCTTGTATAATGACTCTATAAGTGACATTTTAGTTTATTAAAATAACATGTTAGGACAGCAGGAAATAACTGGTGTTTATTTTATTTATGTTCCACTTATTGCTTATAAGCGAGTCTTTATATAAATTTTGATTGGGTTATCGTTTATAATTTGATAAACTACATATCTTTAAATAACAATTTGTATTAATCTCATATTATTTAAGAATAAATATATCATTCATGGGGCTTAAACATTTAATATAAAATTCCTTAGTCACGATATTTGTCTCCGCTAATTTCTGAAACTACGCAATTGTTTTTGATTATTTTTTAGACGAAAATTTGGGAGCTTTTAAGTGGCATGAGTATCGAGTTTTAAACTTTATATAAGCGGACATGATGTATGTTGGATTAGGGTAAAAAAAATCATATATATACATAAAAAAATGCTGTAAGATATTTATTTTCATTGAAAGAATTAATTTTATTTTAAAAGTGACAAACCTTTAAAAGTTAATATAATATTTATGTTGCTGAAAAGACATTCCAACGAAAGTGGAATGCTTTTGAGGAATGGAGCGTACGCTTTCTTAAAGAAATTATTTAACAAAAAGTGGTTTTACGGTTCGTTAACACATAAAATTCAGGGAATTTTTTTGCATATTTTAATTAAACTGAACTACTTTTTTTAAATCATAACTTTGCAATATTATTATTGAAATCATCACTTACATTGTCTCGGAAGTTTCCAATTAGCTAAGTATTATATCCTTCTTGATGAAAAAATTTTTTATTTTGATATGTAAAGAAAATTTTAGCCTTCAAAATCGATGTGGTCATTTTACGAAAAAAATTTATAATGAATTTAAAGCATAAGTTAGCGATTTCCGCTCTATGTTTTATCAATCTAGAATAGTCTTTTATAAATTATAGTTTTATACTTTGTTTGTACTACTGTAGTTTTTAATGGACATATATTACAATTTTATTTTATTGTAAGGTACAATAATGTAATTTTGGAGACTTATTTACTATATATCAAAGATGTCAGAAGATCTATTGTAATTCAAATATTTGCATTCCCTTATATGTTTTAATATATCTATATAACCTCAATAAAATTAATTGTGCTTTATCTGTTAACTCAAAAATGAGCACGTTACCAAAATCTCTCATTTGTCCCCCATAGGCTTCACCTTGGAATGTAGAGCTGACAGCCTCGTTAGTTTGTACTATTTGAAGTTGACCTGCAATAGTAAAAGAACTCAGTATTTTGAGTTATATATATCTCTGATACAAACATGTCATATTTTAGAAATATAATTGCAGTTAGGTTCGGGTGATATTAGTGATAGCTTTGTTTTAAGAATAATTCTGGTAGAGGTTAAATTTTTCTCTTCCTGTTACAGTTTCTTTATATTAACAGCTAGTTGTTTGTCGCTGTAATAAAAGGTAATATTTTATGCTTGCGAAAATACTTTAACACTCAAAGAGATAGTTGTTCATAAAACCAAAATCCAAAAGAAAATCTTGTATATTATTCTTCAATTTAATAGTTTTATGAAAGTCTACTTTTAGCCCATTCTTAAATCAACGCTATCACGGAATGTGTTCTCTGATTGAACTATGAAAGAAAGTGGAATAAGTGAGACAAATAATTGATATTAAAACAACTGTTTAATATAGTTGCACGTATATGTTTGTATTGGTCTGCCTCATTGGTCTAGTGGTAGGTATATTCGGCCACAGTCATAAGGTACTGGGTTCGAGTCCCGGGTCGGGCCAAATCAAAAATCGGTATTGAGTTTTCTATTAAAGATTTTCTCAATATTTGCTCGAAGTTACGAGAGCCTCGGAGAGCAGATTTCTCACCGCCTGTGTCAAATTTTCATGACATCGGCCTATGAAAGATACCATAGATACCATGATCTCATAGATACCATGCTTGCCAACCCGCAGTGGGTCAGTGTGGTAGCTCTAACAACCTTCTCCCCTATGACTGAGGAGCCCTGTGCCCAACAGTGGGACGTTAATGAGTTGCTACTTACCTTATATGTTTGTAAACGTTTCGGCAAAGATAAGAATAAGCTCTCTATGCGCCTTTTTGTGGGTATTGAATGAGACTTAGCCAACACGCTTGGGTATGAAACGCTCGATTAAGTTAAATCACCTCAAGGGATGATTGTTTTATAGTTTGTTTATTTGTATACTTTATTGCACATCAAGAAATAACAATTTAACATATTGACTTACTAATAAATACATGAACAAATGGCGGTCTTATCGCGAAATAGCGATTTCTTCCAGACAACCATTGTGTTTAAAAAGCAGTTAGTAGTATTGTAGTTAACGTGTCACTGCTGCATTTAAATTAATTATAACATCAATAACAGTATACATAATTGCATATATCACTTAAAATTTATAACTTTATGAAAACAGAACAAATTAAAATCGTATTATTGTATTTCATATTATTAACCATCTTTTTGTAGTTTTGCATTTCTGTTGTGTTGTCTGAGTAGACGTTAACACTTTTATCCAAAAAATTAAGCATGTTCTAAACGAAATTTGAGATGTTATAACAGAAAAAACTCACCTCAGAAATAAAATTTTATAATTCATACGATAATAATAAACTCACCCTTTTTCCTGATAGTTTGATTATCCAGAACTGATTTTAGTGTTGTCGTGAATATGGAAGGAGGCGCCGGGATTTCTAAAAATATAGCATAAATTTGAGCATATGCCAATATTCAACATGGGAGATTTAATATCGATAAGTACCATCGAGTTTTATGATGCCGTCCGTTTCGCCCAAAGAGTTCTTCGCGATACACTTGTAAAAACCGAAATCTTCTTTGGTTATATTTCGTATCTTGAGCATCATAAATTTGTTGTAGCCGCTGTCCACCGGGAACGCTTCGTACTTGCCACCTACAATTTCCATTTCTACTTAAATATAAAACCTGTGCCCGTGACCTCAATTTAAGATGTATATAAAATTGAGATATTTATTTCAACAGACAGATCATTTTATAGTCTGTGGAACGCTGGCGCCGTCTGTCTATCGGCGTGGGGCAGAGTCAAGGCCCACCAAGGCCTACAGTATGGAAATTGAATTATGGATATCAATAACGATGATGATGATGATGATGACCCTTATGCTTTATGCTCCTTATCTTTTATTCTCCGACACACACACATATATATATATATCTCACGCAGATATGTACAAAGGTTAATTTTAGTAAAATACTTCGAAGATTATTTCAGTCAACAAAATCATTTATAGATTCCAATAAAATTCACTTGTTATCGATATTTAGTATCAGCAAATTCGTTAAGATTTACTCTTTTAATTTATTATATAATAAAAAAAAACTTTAGTCCCAATTACAAATGATTTAAAAAATGGTAACATGACGAAGTTTCAAAACTAATTTTAAAGAAAGAAATAACAGTAAAATAAAATGACTGATTCCACTGTAGAATTGAAGTTGCGGAGTATCGGTTTCCTTAAACCTAGCGCTGTGGATAGTGATGTAGCGTTTTGATAGTTATGAAATAAATGGACCGTTAAGAAACAAATGGGGTGCAATCGTGTGATAGGGTAGTACGATATTCTCATAAAGGGGCAAGTTTGTGGCCTTATAACGTAGGTATGTGATACGAGCATTTAAATTTACCGCTTTCAAATTTATGGTTACTTTACTGCGCCTGAACTATAATGGCACCAAGTTTACGTATCTTTAAGAATAAACTATCTCACTGTTTGTGAATTATTTTTATTTTATGAAAAATAGTATATTAAATTATGAAATGACGAGTGGCAAATTAAAATGCCACATGTTATTTGTTACTATTAAAACTACATAACCTTAAAATGAATTAGCATAAAAAAGCTGCACATCCTCGTGACGCTAATCACCATTTTAAAAATTTTACTCTTACGAGCCTAAAGCAGTTTCACTTCAAAAATTTACCAGGTTACGTAAACGTTTTAAGAAATATTAACCACTATGGTAACTTTTCAAATGTAACCTTCCTTCCTTAGTGTTTTTGATAATATAAACTTTTTTAATATATATAACCTTATGACGTTTGATATAATTGTCAACAACTGACAAATACACATACCTAATTTATATACGTGTTTTACAAACACTTGCATATAGAATATATACTCATATGCATATTTGTCAATGTCGGTAATGTGTTTTTCACTGATTTAATGTATTTTAACTAATAATTAACTGCCTCATTGGTTTAGTGGTTAGCATGTTCGACTACAGACAAGAGATCCTGGGTTCGCGTCTCGGGTCGGGCCAATTCGGAAATCAATATTGAGTTTTGTATTAATATTTTCTCAATATTTGCCCGAAGTTGGGAAGCTGGCGGTGTGATCAACCCCAATGCCTCGGAGAGCACGTTAAGCCGTCGGTCCTGCGCCTGATCTCTCTCCGGTCGTGTCGGATTCCCGTCACATCGGACTATGAGAGTGAAGGAATAGAGAGTGCACTTGTGTACTATGCCTGCCAATCCGCAGTGGAGCAGCGTGGTGAGTCTATGCTCTACAAACCCTCTCTCTCCTATGAGTGAGGAGGCCTGTACCCAGCAGTGGGACGTTAATAGGCTGCTACTTACTTACTTACTAATGTATTTTAAATGCATATTATAAAATAATGCATTGTGCATACCTTTTCTATATTAACTATAAGGGTGGGAAATGTGTAACCTTCAGTTTGTCCAATTTTCGTGAAACGCGTCACAAAGTCTTTGCTTCGCTTATTAATATATAGATGTAGTTATGCATTGCTAACAAATAGCAATATTTTGAATTTACTGCTTAATCGAGTTACTAATTCTACGGTGCATAATAACTGCAGAGGTGGAACATTGTCAAAAAAGTTTATAAAAACACGCAGAGTTTTCAGAAGTTAATTTCCCTTGCAAACGGGCCGTCGCCGGTGTAAAGTGAAAAGTTTACCGTCGGACAGCCAAAACTACGGCCCGGTAGAAATTTAGAAACAATTTTGTTTAACGAAATTTATGCTGATTACATTTACGATTAAAATTTGTTTTTTTTTCGTACTGTGGAAGTAAGTGGAATTACCAATTCTGAAAGTAATAATTACAATTCATTCTGACCTACCTACCTATTAGCTCGTACCTCAAATAATTAATATAGCCTGTCTTACATCTAAAAACAGTGATATATTTGTAATCGCTTGAATATAAGCTGCTACTTAAGTGGTTAATGAATTGGTTTGGTATTCTAGTTTATTTAATGTCTGTGATTTTGCAACTAAGGATGGTTGTCGCTCGTGGTTCTTTCTGAAGGACAATGTGGTGAGGAAGCAAGTGGTAATTCCCCCTTCCTCCTTAAAACTTTGAGTCTGTTTCAGGTTAACACCATGGTTCTTTTTAAGAAAAATAAAATATCTATTACACTGTTAGTACTCAAATTTCTCTAATTAACTCGTTTAGTTTTTTAAAATCTATATATAGTCGTATTAAAAGTCCTTAATATCTGTTAAGTATGCACGTCTACACCGATGATGCAAATTTGCTGAATTTTTATCTACATACTAACTTTTTTATATAAATTGAGGATGAACTAGAAGAAGATGAATTGACAATTAATCTCATCTATAAACCCATTCATCACGTCTCAAAATAAATAAAGAAAGTGTTTTTTAACAATCAAGGTAAAATAGAGATGGTTACAGCTTTTTTAACATCTTGCTTTTTATCTTTGTGTGTAAGCAAATAACTCAAGAGATATGTGACTAATTCCACGAATATTAATTAAAATAACTTTGTAATGATATTGAAGAAAAATATATTCGACTAAGTTTACTGTGGGTTCTTCTTAGAACAGGGCATGGAGCAAAACCCATAACTTTGGAATTTTAAGTCGCTCCTTGCTCATCAGCTTGTTTTTTAGTGCTGTAATAGATTATCGGATTAAAAGAATTTGATTTTATATGAAGTTAGGGTCATCAGGTTATTGTGTTTATACCGTTTTTTATACAAGTTTATTAAGTTTTCGCTTGGTAAAGGAATAAAATCTTTATATTTTCCATTCCAAAGCATTTCTTTGCCCGAATGGATGCCCACAATGTCGCTTTCTCCGGTTCGAACACGAACTATTTTCATTATCAGCCCATAAATCAATGATGAATCGTGGTATTATATTTGACAGAGACACATGTTATTTAAGCTGACATGATGAATGTGTTGTGGGAGTCCTATTGTGTTCGCCGATAACAAGTCGAGATTTAAATGTGTATAATGTTTGTAATGGAGTTTTGATTTATTGTAGTTGTAGTTTGAGGCTTGTAATTATTAATTAGGTTTTGATACAGTATATACTTACTATATCAAAACCTGCACCGACGGATATTGTATGTCATAATGATGTAATTCCGCGAGTTTAATTTACACAAGATAATATCCTAATGTATTATTTGTAATGAACTGTAACCCACGGTATTACATGCATAGTTCCCAAGCAAGTCAATTGAATCTCAATTTTTAGATATATTAACATTTATATAATTGTAGATTGGATTGGGGTAGTAATTTAATTGTTCTTTCTACTTTGTTATAGTAGAATTAACACATGCAACACAAGCCTACTCTTCGTAATGAGAAGTTTCTATTCTTTATTTCTATGCACTCTTTTTAATAACATAAATAAGTGTTGATAAAACCGTTTGTTTTATTTTATTATTTACTCAATGTAGAATACAACGCAACTTTGAGAAATGGCTTTAACATTATCTCTGAATCTTCTTAAATATTATTATTTAAAGCAGACCATTTAAATAAATGTGTTGAAGACTTGTCAAAACAATAAAGGTGATTCCACTTCAAAAAATTCTGTTTCTTTTATTTATTAATACCTTTCATAACAAGTTAAAACCTACAAGTAATTTTGTTTCTTGATAGGGCAAATGTAGGAGATTATATTTTGTGTATTGTAAAGTCTGGATTGGCGGAAAGGCTTGCGCTGTGATTAGTGGCAACTAAGGAAAAACATAACGTTCCGATAAGATCATAATTAGAAACAGTTAGATAGTAAATTATTATGAACTTATTCAGAAAACTCAGAAAATAGACGATTTCCTTTATTATGCAACTGTTAAAAATGATGGATTAGATTCTACTGTTAACCATGAGATACTCGTCTATCAATTAAGACACCTAAAACTGATCATGTTATGAGTAAATATTGAGTTTTTTAATTATTTTTTATTGCTGACGCGTCAGCGTTTAAATCTGATCAGAACTGATAGTAAGTGATGATTCGATTTAAGATGGAAGTGCGGTAATCTTTTAAGAGGCCATTTACCTCTTACAATTTCTTCATCGTACCGGAAAACAAATATCTTGTTGGCATGTCTTTGCTGTTAGGATAGTAACTAACCACGGCCAAAGCCTCTCAACAGTCAAAACATTACTGATTTTTCGATAAATCTTTGAATACTGTCGATTCTAAAACCACAGACTACATCAATATTGCAGTAAATTAAATCGCTTTTTATACGCCTGCTATTCTGAAGCCTCTCCCTTACACATATTTCCATTACAGAAGCTTGCGATTGTATTTCAAAGTAGAATAAGACATATTCAAACAAATCTCACCGGAAATGATCATGTCCCCACGATCCGTTGTCCAGTAGTTGATAGACGAAGGGTATGCCTCAGTATGACATTCAAGCGTCACATCTTGTCCAATATAGGCCCCTTCAAGTTGATTGGGTATTGACAGCATTGGTGGAACTGTATAAAAGTAAATAAAATAAATGGCAAAAGCAATCGGTCTTAATGTTGTTAGGACATACTAATTTCGTTATATTAACAGGTACCCGATAGCAATATTGTAATTTACCTATATTTAACATATCACTGATTTACCTCAAATAGTTTAAAAAGTTTTTATATTTCTAACCATTAATTTATTTGAAGTTATTTTGCCATTTTCTATGTCTTAGCGTATATTTGTTTATTTTTATTAAATTTACAAGTAAATAGAGTGTAACATAAACAACAAAACTTATTATTGTAACTTTATTTATGTATTAAAGAACAAGTGGTACAATAAAAAACAAAAAAATGATGAAGTATGTAGATTACGAATAATGCATTTATTGTAGGTTGAATAAAAATAAACGAGGATTTGTATTAGTTTTACAAGTTGATAGTAAATATTATTTTAGTTTAAAATGAAATTAAAGCTAATTCAAATGAGGATTTTATAATACGTGTTATAATTTGTTTTTGTGCAGTTTTATTTATAATTATTTTGGTTAAGTCTAGTAGACTATAAGTCTAGCCAGGCAATTAACTACATTTTAATAGTTTTGGTAGCAGATATATTGTGTCATAATGAATATATAGTTAAACTGTAAATTTCAAATGGGTTAAAGTTATATTCTTAATATGAAAATATTGAGGCTTATCTTTTAAAACTTGTATAACTTCTTTGACGTGACATGATATGACAAAATTTTAATACGTTACATTTAACTTTAATTTCCTGTTTATATGTATGAAGTGACAGTTTCTTTAGGCTTTACTTTGTGAGTAATGAACAAGAATGAGTTGTCACGTTCGGCTATAAGGGCTCGCATAAATTAACTCGCCACTCAAGCTATGGAGGTGTTTATTGCTCTATTTATTGTTTAATATAACATTATTGATATTGATTGGCAATTATAATTAAATATACAGTAAATGGTGCAACTTTATGAATATATAACAAAAACAAAAAGTTTTTCCTTATGTTATTGTTAACTCGCCTTAATAAAGATTTAACTTCTGTCGTGTAGTCTTGCAGTTGTTTGTTTAAAGGATGAGGATATTAGTGATTTAAAAAACTCGTCAAATTTAAGATGTTTATAAAATGTTCCTAAATTGATACTCACACTGAACCATAAGCATTATTCGTTTGCTAATTGATGGAGGCACTCCGTTGGACGCAATACACAAGTAGGCGCCCATGTGTAGACGGGACACCTTTGTTATGGTAAGCGTCTCTCCGTCCACGACGCTTACTGGCAATAAAATGTACCATTACATTTTATGAGATACAGTGACACGGCATAACTTAACTCTTATCATTTCTAATAAAGATTTGTTTTGTTAGGAAATTTTATGTTAGACAAACTCCTTTAAGTTTAGTATTAAGACTGTACATCAAAAGCTGAGTTTAGAGAGCATATTAAAAACACGACAATATTCATTCATTCATCATAGCAGTCTAAGAGTTGGTGACACAATTTAAAGACATAATTTTTATTTTGTTTGATAACATTTTCAAATACAAATGATTTATAAAAAAGCAATAAATATCGGAGTTCGCGTATATTGCTTAATTGTTTTTATATAGATGGACAATATTTTTAATGAAAATGTATCCAATAAATTTTTATTTTGAGTTCTGTCTTACCATATTTTTGTAAGTATATATATGTAACCGACTTGGATGTAATATTTTTATATGTTAAGTTGGATTTAAGAATAGTTAAGATAGACAATTCGGGATAAATAACAGATTTTCTCAATACTCCACGGGACCGAGGATTAGGCCTGTGACACCATTCAAAACAGTCAGATAGCATTAAAAATTCGATGTAATCAGTCATATAAAATAAGCAAGATATAAAAATTAAGCTCTCAAAACGATTTTTACATGGAAGTCTTGTTGTTTACCTTCGAAATTGAGATTGTTTTTATCAATACTCGAATTTATGAATAAATTGTAAAAGTTATACCTTATTTTATTTTGACTTAGGACTGTGAGAATAGTCGGCCGTAATGGTAGCAAAACTCGTTTCGTTAGCAGAGACTATGGGTTCCATTTCCGGCAAGGCATATTTAAGAAATTGCATGTGCCTGAGTTTGGACTGATGGAAGTTTTCGGGCGTGGCTAGTTACCACACTACCAGCAGAGACGTGCAGCCACGCAAATAAATTGCGTTCAGGTAGAAGGCTGTATGTAAATCATAAGAGTAAATTGCCTCTTACTAGATTAACGCGCTTCCATCTTTAGGACTGTAAAAAATAGTGGATCTTTTACTTTACCTTTCATGATTTCTACACAGCATCATATCGGAACACAAATCGCTTGCTTGGCGATACGTATTTACTGCTGGGGTGGTAACTAGCCACGCTTGAAAATTTCTACCAGTTCAGACTCAGACAAATTAGAAAATGCAATTTCTTAAATTCGCTCTTCCGGGGACCGAATCTGGGACCTCTGTTAGCAAAGCGAGTAATTGCACTACTGCGCCAGCAACGCCGTCAGATATTGATCAATAAAATGTTGGTCTACATAACATGCATACGTATATAGCATCACGCATCATTCCCATAGGGATAGGCAGAGACAACGTACTTCCACTTGCCACTATACTTGCATATCTCCTTCGCATTTTTCATCTCATTAAAGCTTTCATATAAGTTTGTTAGTTTAGACTACTCTTGACCTGGCCCTTATTTAAAACGTCCTGGATTTGGTCCAGCAACATTCACCTTGGTCTTCCCCTTCCAACTTTCCTATTCACTCTTGACTCATAAATCTGCTTCGTCAGTCTCCTTTATTCATTCTCTCTACAGGCCAAAACCATCTAAGCGTGTGATCTACATAAATTTGAAGTAATTATAATCTTACCCGATACTCCATTATAATTAAAGTCTTGTCCGTCTTCCCTTCTCCACATAACATAGGGTTCCGGATAGCCAGAGGCACGACATACCAAGGTCACGTCGGTGGCTTCACGAACTACCATATCCGTAGACGTCATGTTGTCGATGATCGATGGGGGAACTAGACATGTCCATAAGTAATTACGGTGTTTGCTTTATTTTCTATAATGCTTTTATTATAATATCAACATGTAACTATAAGACAAAAAGGTTTTGAAGTACATTAAATTGGAAAGGATTTCCTTTAAGTCATTTTTAAGATTATTCACTATGTCAACTCGTGGTAATTAATGTGTAATAAGAAATTTACATGGTATCTTCAATATCGATATTTATACGATTACGAAAAGCATAAAATATATTACACCATTTATTGTCCTTTAAAAGAGTTTAAAGTATATTTGTAGCCAGGGTGGAAATCTTTTCATGCCAAACCATTGTTTTATGAAGTTAAAATGAATCCTTCTAAATTGAAATGAAAGTTTGAGACTCACGGGCTACACTTTTACATTCAAATCAGGGTTTAACTCGCTTTGCGGACTTGGAGTAATAAAAATATTTTATTACTTTTAAAGACTTCGCCCTTGACGTTCCACGATTGTTTTAACTACACGTTATAAAACTGTAAAACACTGCGCAATATAGAGTAGGATGATGCGTGTAAATTATTTAAAGGTGGATTATTTTTTTCCAGGCAAGCATAACTAAGGCTGTATCTTTATCTGGTGTTAATAAAAAAAAACTCCACTACAAATATAAGGCACATGTTAGCAATAATCTTTCCAGCATAAAACGTAATATTGAATACAAGATCAAGGATATACCGAGAACTAACAGAGATTGGCGCTTATCCCTCGCTTCTATGCTACACTACTCCAGCAAGCTTACGTAATTAACTCTATGTTATGCTAATGTTATGAATATCTGATGTACAATGGATGTGTTAGTTTAAATAACGTGGAGTAAAGTGATATTTTCAACGATTACAGAACATTTATCCAACTTATTGCAATCTTTATCCGAAGATAGACTAAGATTACATACAGAATACTAGCAACAATAGGTTTAATCACTTACCATCAGGTGAAATAAAACGTTAAACTTTCAGGAATAAATGTAACTTAAAAGATACAAGGGCGACTCTAGGAGAGGCATACGGTAGTAACATTTAAGATATTGGCTGGATTTTGATATGAGAACAGTTTGAATGAAAATTTATTAGTAATTTTGTTTGAAAGTATTTAATTCCTTTTTAGTTAAACATGTAGAAAAAAATACTAACCCACGACTTGAAGATATCCTTTCCTGAAGCGCATTGGATTTGTGTTGACCTGGCACATGTACCATCCACGGTCCACCTCTTCCACGTTCTTGATGTGCAGATACCACGAACGGTGATCGTTGTATGATAGACTGATACGGCCATTTTGAGTTATTATGTTGTGATGAATGCTCAAGATTGTTTGAGTGTCCATTCGGACCCATGCGACCTATTTTACAAGGTTTATTTAGTTTTGGTTTATAAGAGCGTCGCCAGCTTATAGGTTACTAAGGGGGGAGGGGGGGGGGAATTACTGTTACTTAATAGATATATCTATTAATTTAGAATCATTCATGCATCAAGATTTTTTGGGATTTTGTATAGGAACATTATAATTTAAGGTTTATCCATACTCATTATAATGTTATTTATATATATTTGCTACCATCTAGTACGATTTTCTTAAACTCACAACATACAAAATACCTCTTAAGTGAACCTTCAGATGGATACCGAAGCATCAACGTGTTACATTTAAGTTTTTGTCTGTAAGGCCGCCAGTTTGAGGTCACTTAAACTGATATGGGCACTATTGCACATTAAGATTTTTAATTATTCATTTTATTTGTTTATTAAATGCCTATTATGTGTAAAAAAGTATTTTTGCGTTGGAAATAAGATAACTTAAAAAAAATTTGAAATAATGCATTAATAGTTAAAGAAACTGTGTTAATCGTGTAAAAATATTTGAACTTGAGATTGAGAAGATCACCTCGATTACATACGTTAGAAGCTATATTACAATTTAAGTTTGCCTATTTCTAACTACGAAAATCTAGGAATTTAATCTGCCACTTTGTCGAACATACAAATAGGACTAATAGGCTTTTACTCGGTATCGTATCAAAGCGTTAAGTCGCTTGATAGCTTTTCCCTTTAAGTGACATTTAATCTCGGCTGATATCTACCACCGGAGGACATATCTGAAACATTTCGCTTCTCAAATAGGTCCAGTTTCAAAATAACATTCATTTCGTTATCTAATCAAACCACATACAAATATTGCAAGATCGAGTGAAAAACACACCACCTACCATAAAATGACGTTCAGTAGCTTTACTGAACAATTGCTGTTCCTAATATATGTAATACTATAATTTTAAATACTTTTTATTAGATTGTAATAATCTGTCATAATCCTTTGTTAGAGAATGAGCTTATTACACTATTAATAAACAAGCTACTAAATTTGCATAATTGAAGCTATGATAACGAAAGATACATATAGTATTAAAACAAAATTCTAAGTAAAACGACAGTAGTTATAGCAATGTTAGTTGCGACTGATATCTACCGTAATTGTGTAGTCTACACAAATCTGTGAACTATATTTTGTTCTACGTACATTGGATTCTTGGATGAATTACCAGCTCCAGTCCATAGAAATACCAGCTATAAGTCATTTTATTAATGCAACTTTTACATTTGTTTACGCTATAAGTTTCACCATAAATGTAACATCATAAAGAAGTTTTCTCATGTCAGGATGTTTAAGATATAAAAATATCTTAAATATTGTATTTGCGATTAATTTCTTTATGGTGCATACCTACACGCATATATTATATTTAAAATATATAAAGTATATGTGTTAAGTATATTTGTGATAGAAAGAAATAAAATTAACTGAAATTGCATATTTATTTGCACTTCACGCCTTCTTCACCTCTTTTGTAATCAAAGATGATCGCTTTGCGATGCTAATTAATATTTTTTTATGTCACATTTGTAGTGTTAACCATATGCATAAAGTGCAATAAAGTATAAATAAATAAAACCAAAAATATTTACCTTAAAACCTCTTAAGTTATCCACTACACACGCGAGCAAAGCGTCCTTGCCGACAGTCACCGTGACGTTTGGTATTGGCTCAGCGAATCTTGGATACATAGATTCTGAAAAGAAATATTCATTATAGTCACGTTGACAAATGGAACAAAAGGCAAACATGTTTACTTCTAATAAAATTTCCATAAAGTAAGTTCATAAGACGGGTAGAGCACAAGCTACTCTGACTCAGCGATTGTTCATGTTAATTAAGCGAACGCGGGCGTAGCGTCAATTAAGAAATTTTATATCCAACCTTTTAAGTGAGAATTTCACCTCTTTGATTAATAGATTTCTCTAGCTTTAAATTAATGATGCCAGGAATATAATTAACTGTGGCAGTATTATAAACACTTATAATTATACAATTAAAATGTAATGCACCAAATTGTAAGTATGCACAAATTTAGGTGTTTTTTACAATATTTCCCGTGCTGTATGCAAAGATTTATAACAGTTGTTTATGATAATTTAAAAATTTTCCCTTTTTCCACTTCAACGTTTAGTTACCGGTTACCGGTTTCGTTACCCATTCTATAGAATATATCGAAATGAAATGTTTAATACATTTCATTTAGATATATACTGTAGGATCAATACACGTATCATAGCCATGGATCTTTATTTGCTTGTAAACTTTGATGGCCTCGCTGGTGCAGTGGTGCAAGTACTCGCTTTGCTAGCAAAGGCCCCGGGTTCAATCCCCGTTAAGGCGTATTTAGAAAATCGTATTTTCTAATTAATTTGTCTGAGTCTGGACTGGTGGAAGGCTTCGGTTGGAGCTATTTACCATCCTACCAGCAAAGATGAATCGCTAAACAAAGGGATATGTTCCGGTACGATGGTGTGTAGAAACCGTGTGAGGTATTCTTGACATGGCGCGCTTCCATCTTAGACTGTATCACTTACCATCAGATGAGATTACAGTGAAGCGCTAAACTGTCAGCAATAAAAAAAGAACTTTTTTGTACAAATCATATTCATCTGTCATTAATGTAACCATCTACAGTAATTTGATTTATTGATTATTTTTATGAACATGTTTTTATGATATAAATTACTTTATATTATATAACTCCTAATCACCTTGATTATTTATGATGAGGGCAATATATTTATAAATACATATTTATCTTTATTTGCAAAGTATTGCGTTATTGAAAATGCATGATACTCTTTGCGTGTATTCTTTATTATTATATCTAATAAAAAAACTGGTGATTAAATACAACATAATAGTTTCAAATGACGTAGGTAATGTAGCCGCGTCCGCTTCTATCGTGTTCGCAGGTTTATGAACATGACGATCGCTGGGTGCCGGCGTGTCTGCTATGCCGAGGGGTACATGATTTATGTCCAGAGCGCCACGACAAATAGCGGTTTGTCGCTGGTATCACTCTTTCACCCGCGCCGCCGAAATAATGTATCGCACCTTTAAAAAACCTTCCCGAAATAGAGTGTTGGTAAATAACATTGAAGAGATACAAACCTACTCCAAATAATTTATGATCACGATGCTCTTTAATACAGCACGACCTATTAAGATTGCTTTAAATTTTTTAGTTTTCTATAAAGATTTTCTCAATATTTGCCTGAGGTTGGGAAGTCGGCTTCCGGTGGTGTGGTCCACCCTCGTGCCTCGGAGAACACGCCGTTAAGCCGTTAAGCCGTTGATATTGTACCTGATCTCTCTCCGATCATGTCGGATTCCAGTCACATCGGTCTATGAGACTGAAGGAATAGAAAATGCACACGTGTACTATCCTCGCTAACCTGCAGTGGAGCAGCGTGGCGGGTCTTTTCTCTAAAAACCCTCTCGTGTATGAGTGAGGGCTGTGCCCCGCCGTGGGGCGATAAGGGACTTCTATATTCTATATACGGACTTCTGTTTATTCCTATGGAATCGAAACATCGTGGGTGAAACTGCGGGCAACAGCTACAGAAATTAATGATAGTAAAAAAGGTAAATATAATATTAAAAACCATGTTTAAGAAACTAATTCCGAGTCAAATCGTGTGACCAAATTTTAACAGCCAGCCTTACGTAAAGGACTGTTGATAATAATCGTTAATCATATACGATTTTTTAACCTTCAATACGTTTCAAAGATCTGAAAGTAATTTTGTATCCTATGAATAAAATAAAATGGGCTGGGAAAATAGGCTTTTTATCCTCCTATTTTTTTTGTTTTTGCATTTATTGCTATTAATGTTGTGACTCTTATGCTACGCTATGGAAATTAGGAAAACCAAGTAGAAGATGATACTGTAGAAAACATTGATAAAAGTTTGAAATCATAAAAGATATAATAAAATTGTAACACTATCGAATAATATGCCCGTATTGGTCATGTAGTAAATGAATATCAGTATAAAGGACTTGTCTAGGTTTGGTCTGGTATTTATATGTTCTGTATAATAGGTTTGATCATATATATTTTAACTATGCTTGTGGGGAAAGGAAAATACCATGAAGTTTCGAAATTAATACATAGCAACGTTAAATAATCAAGTAAAAATTCCAAAACCCTTCTTCCGAACGAACATATCATATTGTGCGACTATTCCTTTTTGTATTAACTCAGGTATTAAATAAATTATCATTTATGGATACTCCAATTGATATTAGACGTCGAAACGAAGGTTGAAACTGTGTATACACAATTTCTTTTATAAATTGACGCAATTGTCCCACTTTCTAACTCACCTTTGTTTGATCAATACAAGTGACAAGGGCGCCTATTTTTTTGAACCTTGTAATAAATGGTCTTCTTGATTAAATCTTTCTACATAAAATTGATTAGGGGAACCAACAACCCTGGACATTCGTTACTAGCCATTCTGTTACGTAAAGCTTTTTAGGTATAAACTTTACTTTTCGTTTTTTCGTTCGTATTCCCTTACCATGGTTCGTAGGTATACATCAAACTTGCATTTGTAAACATTCTTAGCTAACTTTTTAAAGGATCTGGTCCCCAAAAAATCTTAACCAATTTTAACTAGACTTTGATCTTTGAAAATTGTAGATAACTTAATATATGGTGCAGTTGAATATGTAAAATTTCTAGATTATTCTTTCGTCTCAAATATCTTAGTCTAAATATAATTTAGTTATCAAATAAAACTAGTAAGTAACCAGTAGGATGAGGTTGTGAAACATGATGAAACTGGATGAACTGATGAACGTTTCGTTCCGTTGGCATTACAAATTTTCTAAGGAGGTGATAGATTCCTTCAAGGAGGAGACATGATATCAATTTTTGCAAATTAAACAATCATCTAAATATGAGGGCTGCCTCATTGGTCTAGTGGATGGCATGTTCGACTACAGAGACGAGGTCTTGGGTTCGAGTCCCGGGTCAGGCCAATTCAAAATCTATATTGAGGTTCTATTAACATTTTCTCAATATTTGCCCGAAGTTAGGAAATTGGCGGTGTGATCCACCCCCGTGCCTCGGAGAGCACATTAAGTCGTCGGTCCTGCGCCTTTTCTCTCGCCAGTCGTGTCAGATTGCACAGAGAGAGTACACTTGCATAGGAAGTACACTTATGTACTATGCCTCCTAATCCGCAGAGGAGCAGCGTGGTGGGTCTATGCTCTAATAACCCTCTCCCATGTGAGTGAGGAGCCCTATGCCCAGCAGTGCAACGTTAATGGGCTGCTACTTACTAAATATGATATTGATATGGACCTCGGTTGAGATTATTGGCCTAATTAGAACACCAAGTCTCATTTTAAAATACCCACAGTAATCAGGTTCTACGAGCAAGATGTTATTAAAAAGCATAAGAACAATTAACATTTTCAAGCCTTGTTAAATATCAACATAAAAAGCCATCAAAGGGATTTTTAGGGTTTCTATTTTTTATAGCAAAGAAGAAAAATACTTCAACTCTTTCTGAGTTTTGTTAAAAAATAATAAATATAAAACGAAATGTTATCCTGGCTAAGTTTTTTTAGTTAAGAATAAATAATGTTGCATTACTTTGGAAGTGTTACATAATATTTTTAATTGGGTATTTTTTATTTGTAATATATCTTCCGCTTAAAACTCTTATATAAAAGAAAAGGGGATAATGGTGTTACATAAGTATTATTAGCATTTAGGACATTGTAGGAACCTTACAGTAGAAAGTCCTGTATCGTCAGGTCTTATCTAAATTGTGATACATACGAGTACATGTCTGTGAAAAGATCCCTCGGTCGTTCAGTAGGCATTTTCTAAGGGCATTAAATTTTGATAAATAAATATAATAAAAAGTGTGTGTCTATCAGTGTACACGTTGGGAGAGTAAACCTTCTTTTTGCATTACATTCAATAATATAATTTTATTTGCAATTAATAGTCAGTCGTATTTTTTCCTTCGCAAGTATCACAATATTTAATGTAAATGCATTATTTATCGTGTCTCATTTTATTATAAAAAAATCGTTCTCGACAGTTGACCTCAAATAAAAAAATAACAGCGATTTCATAGCAATTAATGGTGAATTAATCATCAATGATTAAAATATTGCAAATTAACAAATTGTTTTTGTTTTTCATATAATAACTTTCAACTAGTTATTAAAGAATAGATATTATACACTAATGAAATTTAGATATCTGTCGAAATAATTAAGGTTGAGAACTTCGCAGCTGTAAACGACTAACTAGTGACAAATTGGTGGTTTCATAATAATACTGTTCGTGAATTAAACTAAAGACTTATATATGTATCAAATGAACGTTATCTTGTTTTATAAACTTTAATGATAAGACTTAGGAAACGTTGATAAAGTCCAACTGAATTGGTATTATCACCGTTTTAAATGACTAGTTGAAAATCCAAGACGACCTATACCTATTAAACTTTAAAAAGAAATGCCTTTCTACGTTTGATTTTAAATGCTATATCACTTAAGTTATACAGAAAGTTTTATTTCTAAACATAATATTCCGTCCAAAATTGCTTAAAAAGATGAAGGGAAAACAATAAATAACTTAATTTAACTTTATTATTTTTTATCTAGTACTTCTTTTTGAAATTCTGGATAGTTAAATTTCAAGCACTTAAGTGTCTTACTTATTTAAAAAAATGAGTTTCTGAATTTAGTTACATAAAAGAGCGACAAAATAAAGATTTTTCGTAGTAAAAGGTTTAAAAAATTGTCGAAAATTTCACCTTCCATTAATTTATTACGTATTAAAAAAATTTGGGCAAGAAGTTTACTTATATTCCTTTAATAAAATTCGGTACCGACTTCCTTCCTTTTAAATCTTTTTTTCTTTTTAAATTTAAACCAGCTGATTTTTAAAACTAGAAGCTTTATAACATTTTATCTTCTTCTTTGCTATCAATATATAAAATTGAATACTTTTTACATTGATATTTCGTTATACATGATTTACCTTAATATAACATAATTTCTCATATAAATATATTTAAAAATACTTAATTCATGATAATTGTTAAATTTATAGCTGATTATAGTAAATATTTGACAATTCAAATTCAAATGTAACCTTTTTTGTCTTTAAATTTTCTCCTAAAATTTTTTTTTAAAAAACCTTAAAATTAAAATCTACATTTATTCATCCATGTTTATACTAATTTTATAAAAACGGTATAAAAAAACATGTCTATTATTGGATCTGTTAAAGAGATGTTAATGTTAGTAAATATAAGTTATGTTGAAAAATTACGACTAACGCACCAAAAATCTCTATAAATATGTATATATATGAATTATAAACGAAAATAAGTTGTGGAAATACAGCCCTGAAAGGATAAGTTTTATATAGCTTTTAAAATTTGCTGAATTCTATTATAATAAGGACAATGGACTTAAACGATTAAGGACGATTTTTAAATTCTACTATCAGTTCACTTGATAATAGTTTTCTAAATCAACCTTTCATGCATTTTAAAACCTTTAATGTATTTATTACAGTTTTATGTCAACATAAGTTTAAGAAGTGTGTCTGTTTAATTTATATTACTCGTTTATTCCTAATTATCATAAAAGGTATCTTCAATGTGTTGGTGCAAACGTAGACATTTGTTTATATTTACCTAGGACTACGCTGTATCTCTGTGAACCAAAAGAAACATGATGAAAAGCATTTACTCTTGTAAATCAACTCAAAATTGTCATGGATTTAAGGAATATTTTATTGTATATTATATATTATCGGTAAATCTAGTGTAAGAGTTACAATTCTAAAAACGGCTGACAGGTAACTAGTATACGTTCGTTATTACTTGTTTCAGTAGCAATCCTAGTGAGTGAAAAACTAAATAAGTTATAACTTACCGTCGGGAACCTCTATAGGTGTTACGGATACTACATTCTGGCCGTTGGGCAATTCCCGACCTGCAATCAAATTTAAGTATAAAAATATCACCACTTTACTATAATAAAACTTGTGTGTTGTAACAAAACAAAAATTTATATTTTAGATGTAAAATTGTCCAGCTTTTATGTATGTCACAATGAAACGAGACAGCCGTCCTTTTGAGAGAGTTATTTACGATTTTGGTAGAGAAATACATATAATTTTTAATATTCAAATACTATTTAGTACAAATTGAATTACAATTTTTTTTTCAATACACAAAATGGAATGAATTAAAAAATCTTTAATCGAGTAGGCTTTCACACTACTTTTGAATAGTCATATATAGTAATTTTCTCATATTATTTCCAATGTTCCACTTAAAATCCAATGCTAAAAACATTCTAAAAGCCTTATTCTAAGAATAATTCACAACAAACTCAGCCGGGCGTACTTTTATATAAAAAGGTTTGCTGTACCTGATTAATTTTAGTCATAAGCGGTATATCAAAATTTTGTTATAAATCGTGCCTTTATGAATGTTTATCCTAATATTTCTCATATGAGAATAACAAACCCAAATTAAACGTTAACGTTTACGACAAAGTAATAATCTGAATTGTATATAAAACGTTCTATATTACAATACCTAGTAAAGAAATATACGTTAAGAGATACTTCAAAGTATTACAACTAGATTATTTGATGACAGCGTGACAAGAATAACATTATAAGCCCTTAGAATTTTTCTTTATATGCTCTGTGAAAAGAAACACATATGAAGTGCAAGGTTTAAAACAAATTAAATATACTATAATAGAGTGTTTGATATTTTTTTAGAAATACATATTTAATAGTTTCTATACGCGAACTCCAAAAGATGTTACTATCGCGGCGTTTTATGATAAACGAAAAACAACTGCTGTAATACCAAATTTTGCGTGATTGAGAAACCAACGTTCCAAAAATATAACTATTTACATTTACAATAGTAGTAGCTGTTCTCATGCGGTGTAACCTGTATAGTTTCCGATCCCGTGAAAAATAGATGTGAGTAACTACTGAATATCAACTCAATCGAGCGAATAATTTTGGATATACTAGCTCTGCCTGGCGGTATTATCCACGTAGTTCCTCATCCCATGTAAACGCAGTGTTTTCCCTAGGGAAATGATCATGAATCCACCTCAACAGACATTAAATATAATTATCAAAACCTTTTTTTTATTTCGTGTCAGTATTCTTCTCTTATTGTATAAAATCTGCAAAATATTGTAGGTTAACGTCCCACAGGTCACTGGGCACAGGTCTCCTCACTTATATGAGAGATGGTTTTTAGAGTATACACCCACCACGCTGCTCCACTGCGGATTGGCAGGCATAGTACACAAATATAGTCTCTTTTCCTTCACTCTCATAGTCCGACGTGACGGTAATCTGACATTCGCGGAGAGAGATCAGGCGCAGCAACGACGGCTTAACGTGCTCTCCGAGGCACGGGAAATATTGAGAAAATCTGAATAGAAAACTCAATATCGATTTTTAATTGGTCCAACCCGGGACTCGAACCCAGGACCTCATGTCTGTAGTCGCAGATGCTATCCAGTAACACTATAAATTTCTTTATTGAGTTCCCACTGTTCATCATATGTATCACACCTCTTAAGTATGTAATATTAGTTTTCTTGCTTTTTTTTGTTAATTTCTCAAGAAGTGGAAGTTTTTTTCTTTTGAGTATAAAGATCTTTAAACCTAAACTTATTCTTGGTAGGAGCGATAAATTCCTTTTAACCGGAAACGCTTTGGGTCTCCATTTTCTCTCTAAGCAAAGATAAACAATTGTTATCATCTAATAGGCTTCATCTCGTGATGAAGCCTTACTTCGTGTATTGTTTACAATTGCAATGAAAAAACATTAATATTGCTTGTACGAAAGCCTAATGGAAAGAACGTAAAAGTAAAATAATATTTTTACTTTCTGAACTTTATCAAACGAAGGGGATATTGTAGTCATTTACCATGTACTGTAAAGGCAAAAGGTGAATACAGTGACGTAATATGAGTTTTATAGAGCTTCTTATAGGTACAATATATAAAGGTAGAAATCCACCGTTTCGCTTACATTACTAGTTTTAGCTTTCCAATTCATAATATGTCAAAGTTTTCCGACTCTAACTTTTTTTCCAAATAAGCAAGCAGTTCCTGTACCATCTAAAACAAAATAATGAAAGCCTTGAAAGTTATACGTGATTTTTCGATTCACGGTATCGTAAATTTTTGTGCAAAATAAATTAAATATTAAAACAATCAATATCAGTTCCGTAACAACGCTATTTTTGAAAGCCTTGACTGTTATATTCAAAAGAAACTTGACGTAGAACTTTATCAATTATTGTAATTGGTACATTAATGCACAAGTTTCAAAAAGAGCGATTAAATGTATCTTTAGATTATTGAAAAAATATCTACTTAGCCGTATTCGTAATATCTGAATACAATTATAACGCGTGGAACTTTATAGCGTCATTAAAACTTTCAACTGTATAACTTTTGAATTAGTTTTTTTTTTGTTTTGTAGGAGTACAATAAGTGTAATTTAATTTAGTTTTTATAAAGTGTATAAAGTTATAATATTATAAAACTCTTAAGATAATTCGATGATTATGAGGGATATCGCCTCTGACCAGATTCCCGTGCTTCCATCATTTCTTACCATCATTATAGTCAAGCGTTAAAGGGTTAGCAATAAAAAAATCCCCTTAATAAAACCTTTAATGTATAGATTGGTCGAACAAAGTACGAATACGAGTAATATAGGTCGTATTTCTCCAATTTTTACAATGAATCGTGAATACTATTATTAATGCTATGTAATAAACATATATTTTAATGAATCATCCATAATATATTTAAGTACAATTTTTTAATTATTTAGTTAAAGTTTTATATAACTTTTTATTGAATTTTGTTATTTTCCTCTTTTTCAATACAATATAACACTGATTGGAGAGAGATGTACCTCTGGAATGGGGGCTTATATCAGAAGTGTACTTTATTTTATACTATCCTATATGAGTATGTTTGTTACAAGCACTTTTAATTTTGTACCAACTATGATTTTGAAAGATTGTAATTGTATTGAAACAATGACTCCACAAATTTATCTAATAGAGGGAACAAAAAAGAGGTCAATACATCACTTGTCGTCGAAATTGTGAATTATATGCGTACATACATATTATACGACTTTCAAGAACAATTAGTGTTTATGAGTAAAATATAATGCGATGCATATTAAAAGATTTAAGATTATTTAAACGAAAAAGATGTTTGGACTTGAAAGCTCAGTGACATATGAAAGCTAAAACACTTTGTAACGTACAAAAAGTATGTTTAAAGGAGTAACCGTGGAGTTTCTTTCCGGTTTCTTCTCAGCGGAATCAACTTTCCTAACCGGAGGTAGATTTGTTACCAACGGACAGACTACTGACGATTCAAAAGTGCTTTTTGAGCCTACTTGAATAAAGACTATTTTGATTTTGATGGATCAAACGCTGTTTTTCTTGTTTTTGAGTTAATATAGTTATAGTGTTGTAGTTCACCATATTGTCAGAATTTTAGTTTTTTTATAGTCTGAATTTGTCTTTTTTCTTTATGCCTTATCTTTATTCTTTTTGCTCTTATTATAAAAGAAATATCCAGTTACAGTATGTCTGCAATAATAGTTAAAATGTGGTGATTTCATTTAAATTGGCTCAGATTTTATAACAGATTCGATATCAAAGACACGATGATTAAATTGAAACGTTTGAGAGACACCAAATTTATTTCCATGTGGTTTCAGCTTTAAACATTATGTATTAATATTTTCCCTTACCCGGTTATTTTATATATATAGTGCACAGTGAATATTTGGCATTCCAAATAGTTCGTTTATAGACTCTCCGCATGCAAGCCTTTAAAATTTTAATATGATTTATAAGGTAAAGTGTAATAAATAGCAGTTACTTTATTAGGTTAGAAACTTTACCACAATGCAGGCGGGGCGAACTTAATTTCGTTATTTTGTGCTAAATAGAAACATTTACATAAGCGGGTGTGTTTTCTTCCCGTATAATGTGATAAATGTACTTGCAAAAGCAACGTTTTATTAGAAAAGTATAAGATGGGAGAAACTTACATTATTGTATATTCGAATGTATTGCATTTTTTGAAGGGTTAGATTATGTAGCTCTTTTTTGAAGGAGCATATTGATTATCATATTTTCATGTGTCAATATACATTAAAATATCAAACAACAAATAATTCTCACCGTTTTTTTCTTTTCCTCAGGATATAATTTATAACACGTTTTAAGTATATAAAATCAAAACCATCACAAATCATAGGGCTTGTTGTTTAAAAAAAAATTAAATGAAATTTTATTGAAGATTTTGTATATATTCAAGTAAAGTTTTGAGAACTTTCTAATTGTTTACCACTTTTTGTGACATGATGAGGTCTAATAAATCGATGAAGGAAGGCTATGCGCACGAGAAAGCATGACTAAATGTCATGTTCCGCGTCAAGCGTGTTAGCAAGAGCGCGAAACAAGCGAAAGAGACGAGCGATCGGCCAAAGCATTCGAATATTAACACACCTACCTTGTGCAGTTATTAATGTAAGACTTTAAAAAATCATCAATGTTTTCTTATGACGTTATCGCATAAAATTATCATCCGTAAACCGAGTTTACAAAGAGCCACTTTTTTTACAGGTTTAAAACCCTCATAGATACCTGCCCGTTCATTGCTTGGCGAAGTGACGGGAACACTGACACAAAGGACTCTACCGTGATTACACGATCCTTCTCCTCTTTAAGGGTGGTATGCCCGGAACACGTGGTATGCCACCTACCTTACGGGAATTCTCTGTGGACAGCAGAATTGTTTAGTAAGTAAAAGTAAGTAGCAGCCCATTAACGTCCCACTGCTGGGCACAGGCATCCTCACTTGCATGAGAGAGTGTTTCTAGAGCATAGACCCACATTGCTCCACATTGCTCCATTGCGGATTGGCAGGCACAGTACACAAGTGCACTCTCTATTCCTTCACTCTCATAGTCCGATGTGACGGGAATCCGACACGACCGGAGAGAGATTAGGCGCAGGACCGACGGCTTGACGTGCTCTCCGAGGCACGACGGTGGATTACACCGCCAACTTCCCATCTTCGGGCAAATATTGAGAAAATGTTAATAGAAAACTCAATTTTGATTTTTGAATTGGCCCGACGCGAATGCAGGACCTTATGTCTCTAGTCGAACATGCTAACCACTAGACCAATGAGGCAGAATTGTTTACCAACATTTTATTACAGATACAGGAAAATGGGTTATTTTCCTGTATCTTTGAAATCAATCGGGGATGATAAATATATTTCTTACTAAAAATACATAATTCAATAAACAAGTAATAAATACTTTTATAATTGACTTTGTCATTTCATACATTAAACCGAATTGGTTTTTGTTCAACACGTGCCATTACGAGCAGCGTTGACAGCCCCTCTTCGCGACAGGGTTGTTCCATTATAGGAAGCGGTTGAATAATTGATATTCACTGCGACCGTTAGATGTGGCACTACTTACTTTGCGTTATGACTTAGTTAATTTGATTATCTTTGTTTTGCATAACGATTTATATTAAATATAAGGTCAAAAGGTCTATGAATTTGACGGTCTCGCTAGCGCAGTTGTGCAAACGCTTGTTTTGCTGGGATAGGTCCCGAGTTCAAACCAGGCAGCATAAATTTAAGTGCCTGCCCAAGATTCGAATCCCTGACTTTAATCTAGACTCTGGTCTATTCACTAGCTCATCACGATTCATAACTTTACGAACATATTTGAAACTGAGTTTATGATAGGTTGTCAAGCCAAAACTCGAACCGTGTATGGGATTCCATGATTTCTTATGGTTACTGATACAACATTTACAGTCTACGCAAATTTGAGCAATAATAATAATTTTCCAGCGTTTTACATCTACCAAGGTACTAATTTTAATTTCAAAGTATGAAATCTACCTTTGCACACCTTTTTTCATTACCATACTAACATCCCTATAATATTTAGATAATGCTAAATATTTTACAGTGTTTAATAAAGTATTGTATATTCAAACGTTTCGGTAACTTTCCATCTTTCATATATATGGGTACACAGGGCCGATGACCTTTAGGTGCAGAGCATCAGGGTTTTATTCGACCAGGCCCTGATTCAAACAATGGAGGGAGGATCTCGTGTCTCCTCTATCGGGTGCAGATACTGTAGCGGCTATTAGTCCTCACTTGCAGGATTGGCTCTCAAGAAGGCATGGTATGTTATCATACAGATTGGTGCAGGTGCTTACTGGAAATGGTTGTTTTGGTAAGTAGTTGGACCAGATTGTGGGATGTGAGGAGACGCCGCATACCGAGAATGTAGTGCGGCTATTGAAACGGCGCACCACACTTTGGCAGAATACCCCTCAGCACCACATGTTAGTGTCAGTGGTTGGGAGTGACCTCTCTCTGCCCAACATAGTGGGCGCTATGCTCTGTAGCATGACCGGCTGGAGGGCAGTTTTCTCCTTTTGTAAGACTGTTATCTTGCAGAAGGAGGCATTAGACCGGCAAAAGTAGAGAACGGTCGATGCTCCTCGAGGTTTAAGACGGCACAATTAAGCGCACTCGCTTCCCCTTTTTTGAACTTTTAAATTGGATTCATCTGGGGCACCAGAGATAAATTCGTTAGCGGACATCTGGTGTCCACCATACGGATGAAGAGGGTTCCGTTGGGTTTTAGTGGCTATTCTGGTTTCAGTGAGTCCCACACTCCTGGATGGGGCTGTATGGAGTATTCAGCGCGCATTAAATAATTTCCCAGCGACAAAAAAACTCACTGTTTGCCTGTAAATTATTTTTCAACTACCACCACTGCTATGTCAGCAACTATTATTTTTGCAGTTTATTACCCTGTTGTTGGTCTGAAGTACAAGAAAAGTAACTGAATATTTATCACTGATGATATGCTGGGTATAGGTCTTCAGAGTTTTTAATATTTGCTCCTAAATCCAATATAGTTTCCTACCGACTTCCGTTTGCCATCACCATCTATTAAAGTTCGGATATCTTTTAATTTCAATAGTGTCGCGTAATTCAAAGGTATATGTATATTAAATTGATCTCTACGTTGTTGAATTGAGTTGAATAACTTCGTTTTAAATTTTCGATTTTCCATAATGAGCGTTGTCACGTAGTACATTAAGTGGAATTGGTTTTTGCTCAACGTATACCATAATGTGTAGCGTTGACAGCCCCTCTCTGCGACAGGGTTGTTCCATTACAAGCAGCGGTTGAATAATTGACTTTCATTCCATGGTCTGATACGTTACAACTGAGCACTGAATTCGCGTTTTTGTCGAGTGTTTAACTCTTTCAGTAATTAAAATAATTAATAGACTATATATGTCTCTTGAATGGACCCATTTATTTTATGATAGCATAATTACGTAAATAGTATTTTGTAATTATCTCGTATGAAACAAAATATGAAATCAATTTTATAGTATCCTTTTTAGAAATAACTCTAATGAAATCATAACTTCTGGTGCATCAAAAAGGATGAGAAGCAGCATTTTTTCGTCCCACTGCTGGGCACGCGCTACCTTACTCATAGGAAAGTCTTTAGAGCATAGAACCACCACATTGCGCCTCTGCGGGCTTACGGTTAAGGATTAGGGAACATATTATTTCTTTGAAAAGGTAAAAAAAATATTTTTATGAGTAAATATTGTACTTTCGTAATAGTAAAGGTTTGAAAGCCCTTTAGTGTCGTCAATGATCGTGCTCTGTGTTAACGTTCGATTATCTTTGCCAAGTATCCACTTGGTTATGAGCAAATTGTGTGCTCTTTTTTACGAAACTTTCGTCTTAAACGTGTATCAATCAAGTGTGTATCATTCATATATTTGTAAGTATAAATGGCTAAAGCAATTTCGATTAATTTTTATTTAAAGATATTATTGAACAGAAACGATTTTCCTAGGCTGTTATTACTTTACAACAAATTTAAACCTTTAAAAATACTTTTTATTTAGTCTTTAAAAGGCGAATAGTTTTTATAAAAATATATTTATTATACAACGCCATATAATGAAAGCTCACGGCAAATGTTTAAAGATTTTCATTTTGTAATGAGTTTGAGAAGTTAGTCCTAGATTATTATTACTTATTGATATACAAATTATTATTAAAGTTACGTTTCATGAATATTTATCTTTTTGCCCCAATAGTCTTAGAAGTAGGCGTTGCGGACGAAACGCCCACGTATTTACAGCAGAAAGATCCTGAAGCTTACTTGCCTTTCATAATAGAATTTTAAGTTAATATTTTGGTATGTACTTGACAAGAAAGAGTCTTTAAAATCTTTTCCCAAGATCGCTTAATTGTTAAAAATACATCTTAAGTCATACTAAAAAGAGTCAAAATTTGTTGTTTTTATATGTACGTTTGTAACGTTTTCACACAAAACTACTAGACCAATTTCAACATTTTTTTCACTATTAGAAGGCTGTTTCTTCACTGAGCGACATAAGCTACATAACTTTAAAAAAAAATTGTGATTAATAAATATGCATTAATGTAACCCAAGGTGTGAAAAAAATTGTCTACGCGTGCGCTGCGGAAACTATTTATGACAGAACAAAAAATTGTTCTACGGTTATAAAGAATGTATTAATATCTAAAAAAATGTCCGCAATATCATATGTCCAACTACTGTATTTATGCCACTATAACTACTTTTTTACAATTTAAAAGTTAATAAAAGTGACGACAATAAACCATATTACTTATACCTCTGTAATAATCCTTATACTATTAAATGGGCATTACATTCAAAAGATATATAACGCATTTTATAATGTCAATCCAAAGAAAATAATGTATCCCGAGAACGTCAAATGTTGTGTGTAAGGAAGTTCTGGGGCAATAAAGTATTACAAATAAATCTCCTTTCTAATATGACGGAAGAAAGTTTTGCATTTTGAAGATTTGTTTTTTGAAGGTAAAAATTATTGGGCCGATTTAAAAAAAATCTTTCAATACCCGTTGAGCATATTTAAATTGAATAATTCTTAGTAAACGATGTTAGGAATTTAAAAACGTATTAGTTAGATATTCGTTGTAAAGTAAAATAAATATTGATTAGATGATGAATGTAAGTATAAATCTAATGACCTGAAAGGAAGTAATTAAAAACCAAGTGAAATAAAATATATATGTTAACAAAAATAAGTCAATAGTCCCACTTAGTAGTCTTTCCACTACCACGAGTTCGGTATCTACATGGGTGAAAAAGCGGGGCATTGCTAGTTTTATGGTAAACTAGCTTTTCTATGCAGCATCACTTGTATATATTGTCTGCACTGCTTTGCAATAGAGGATTCACTTTGCAAAATTTTACGTCAATCGGGATTACCTTTGCAGATTTAGTGACAGTGACTGAGAACCATTTAGACCACCATGTCTAAATGGTTATTCATATTATTGCGTATTTCATGAAAATTTTAGTCTACGGTACATTGGTTTGATAGTTTTAAAGTGTATTATCAACATATCTGATTTTAAATGTCGAACTTCGCGTAATGCGTAATAATTTTACGTGCTTTTCTTCAAATGTATTACGAGGAAATTGCTTATAGAAATAAATAGACGGCCTCGCTGGCACAGTGGTGCGAGTATTAGCTTTGCTAGCAGAGGTTCCGGGTTCGATCCCCGGTAGAACGAATTTAGGAAATTGTATTTTCTAATTTGCCTGAGTCTGGACTGGTGGGAGGCTTTGGCCGTGGCTAGTTACCACCCTACTAGCAAAGATGTACCGCTAAACAAAGAGATTTGTTTTCCGGTACGATGCTTTATAGAAACCTTAAGGGGTATATCGCCTCTTACCAGATTAGCGCGCTTCCATCTTAGACTGTATCATCACTTACCATCAGGTGAGATCACACTCAAGCTCTACACTGTCAGCAATAATAAAAAAATAACAACCATTACAAAGTGGTAGTTAGTCACCCTTGTTATTTACTTATTGCGAAGTTTCAATGGCCGTGGATAAAAAATAAACCTCGTCAAAGTGACATCCTTTATTTTATTTCAAGGATTCTGAATCACTTGAAATAGTGTTAGCAGTAGCTTAAAATGAATCACTGTGTGTAATTCCAATATGTGGACTAACTTATATGTTAACATATTTGTTTTCAACAATAAATGTTTCGTGACTTATATAGCGCATGAATGTGATCACAGATTGAATGTGATGAGTGATTGAACATTTTATGACAGTAAGCTAACTTAGATAGAGGAAATTTATATATTTATAACTTCTTTATAACAAAGCATTTACTTGTCTTTAATGTTATGATAGTACCCAGCTATGGTCAAAGTCAATCAATGAAAATCTAGAAAAATACAAATTTTCCTGGGCTGTCAGGATCACACTCAAGACTTGATATATTGCGAAAGCTGACACCATGATCCCACGAAGATAAGAGGAAATCTGGATCGAATTATAAAATCTAAGCCATTTTTGAATTCAACTGACAATATATAATAAAAATTGGTTAAATAAACCCTTTAAGAGGCGTTTAGTCGCCTACACAATTTGTGTTCACCGCCTACATCTCTCTGTTTACAGTCTTTTAATATGGTTAAGGTTGTCTGGAAGAGATCTCTATAAAAAGGTAGGTTCACCTTTTACACTACACATTATTTTGTTTTGTGTCTTGCTTAATTTTAAATGTTATCTTGTGGTGTACGATAAAGTGTATAAATAAATACATTCGATGGTTTTGAAAGGCTCTGTAAAAATATATTATTATTTGAAAGGCGCAATCACATCCAACAACCAGTATTAATATTAAAATGCTCTTTCAATATGAATAATGCGTCGCCCTTATAAACGATTCTCCTATAGCTCGGCCGAGTTACGTGACTCCAATGAATAACAATTCATCAATCAGTGGTTTATGAGTGGAAATTGCATTTTATGCGCGTATATTTTCACTTATTATGACTGCAAGGGTATGAATGAACAATAAGTTATAGTGGTATAATACATATAAAATACTACATTTTGTTTTTCTTGATATTTGGTTGCCTGAGTTCAAGCTATGCAAAACATTTAAGTTCCTAATGTAAGTACACTCCTCTCTCTCAATCTCTCCCTCTCTCCATGTATATATATAGAGAGAGAGATGGAGAGGGAGAAAGAATATATATATATATATATATATATATATATATATATATTGTTGTTACTTTAGTTAAAAAAGTGTAAAGTGAAAATATCAGAAAAAATCTTTTTAAAATGGTTTCTTTGATTAATATACCACGTAGTCTTATAGTGATCCTAGGAAAACAGGAAAACGTATACAAAGTTCTGAGGTAGCGCCAAAAACTATTAGACATATATAAAAATATAAAAAGCTATTGACCTATGATATTATAAAATATTCTATAAAATAATTATCTTCTCCAAATGAACAAGTGATATAAAAAAAAAACAATATTGAACATTCGCTTCAAAGGTTTACGCTTTTTTTCTAACAAACGAGTTATAAAGTCGTGCTGGCGTAGGAATTGACTTTAACTTTTTCTTTATTACATATCAAGGAATCATCAAATATTCTAAAAGAAGGTATATTTTCGCATATCTAGTTTATGACTAGGGTGTGACATTAAGTTAACTAAAGTGTTTAAACTTCCCTAACGTTTTCTAACAGCCTAATCAATGATGACAAAAACTTACTTAGTGGGGATGTATAGAATAATGGAAAACATATTATTAACCTTTTCTAGTTATCGGTGCCCCGCCAATATATATATATATATATATACATAGCATCACGCCTCATTTCCGTAGGGGTAGGCAGAGACCATGTCCTTCCATTTGCCACGATCCTTGCATATCTCCTTCGCTTATTTCATTCTCATTAAACCTGGGCCTTATTAAAAATTTCCTGGATTTCCCCTTCCAAGTTTCCGGTTCACTCTTGACTCATAAATCCTTTTAGTCAGTCTACTTTCATTCATTCTCTCATACCTTTCTTGATTTTAGTCACTACATCTTTTATACCACTATGTTCTCTTATCTCACTATTTCTTACTTTGCCACTCAGTTTCAATCCACTCATACTTCTCAATGCTCTCATCTCTACCGCATTTATATTACTTTTGTGATTCTTCTGCCATACCCAACATTCACTATCATACATCAGTATTGGCACCAACACTTCTGCATGCATAGCCAATCTGACCCTTTGAGACCAATATATAAAACAATTTAACATTATTATATCGCATAGACGTTACATGAAGCTAGAAAATTCTTTCAAATCTCGTAATTATTTGCATATATGTACATCATGTGAAAAAATGATCAAATAATAAATCCAAAATCAATGAAGTGAAAACTAAACATGTAGATCATGTTTAGTTCAGCAAATATTTAATTGCAGGAAACACTTGCCTTTGGGAGAACTGAATAAATAACATAACTGGTTTACCTTTAATGTTATGATAAACAAAAAAAAAGTAAGTAGCAGCGCATTAACGTCCCACTACTGGGCACATGCTTCTTCACTTATAAGAGAGAGAGTTTTTAGAGCATAGACTAGACCCACAACGCTGCTCTCTTTTCCTTAAGTCTCATAGTCCGATGTGACGGAATTCCGACACGACCGGAAAGGGACTTAATGTGCTCTCTGAGACACGGGAGTGGATCACATCGCCAACTTTCCAACTTCTGGCAAATATTGAGTAAATCTTAATAGAAACCTCAATATCAATTTTTGAATTGGCTCCACTTGGGACTCGAACCCAGGGCTTTATTTCAGTAGTCGAACGTGCTAACCACTAGACCAACGAGGTAGTCTGATTGAGATTAACAAAGATAACTGGTAAATAAACTATATTTTATATATAGAGAATATTTTTTTTACAGAATGCTCTATTTTCAAGTGCTCTATATTCAAGTCAGCGCGGTTATTTTAATTAGAGTCCGCAAAATTTAATTTGATAAGCATTACGAGGGTGAAATAAAGGTGAGTTAAATTCTAACGGAAAGATGACGACTCCACTCAGAGACGGGCGAATTCTTGAAACACAAGATTTATTCCGAGGGTTCGAGGTAAGGAGCACTCGTATTTCTTTAACATAATTCAGTTAACAAGGGGTAGGAAGACAAACAAAACGGACAGGGGTCGATCTGTGAGTCATCCGCGGATATCCGTTGGCATCTCGGCTGTGACAGTTATGGATGTATTCCATTACAATACATAAACCAGAGTAATCATGTATAAGTATAGCATAATCTATTTACGAAAAGTATACCTAATATTTAGTTAGTTTTTACCCCTGAGACGTGCTGTTGTTTAATATGAAAAATATAATTATCATATAAGAGCTTCACCTTGTTTTTACATCAATAGATCTTTGAAGTCAAGGCAGAATTTCTTTATTACATAGCAAATTCTCTTAAATATCTAAGCGGAGGATAAAATTTTAGTATTGTAACTCATAAGTAAAGGTCAATTATGTCTTCATGTATTGTTAATCCAAGGAGCTTTCATGATAGGCTATGAATCTGAGGTGAATCACCCACGTCCAATGCGACTTTCAGTAAACTAAAAATAAGCACAACCAGTTTTCAAGAAAATCAGAGGTACATGTTCAAGTTTATTCTTAAGATTTACAAAATTGTAAATTTTGTCCTGTATACATATTACATTTTTTATTATATAACCTCAGTACCTAGATAATGTATAATATCCCCAATATATTGTTTAGTGAGTAATTGTGTCGAAACAAATGATAATTTACTCTCAATTTGTAATTTATTCAAATATTTAAAAAAATATTCTACAGTCTTAAAACGTTATTGATCTAAAGAGGCGATATATGATGAATTTCAACAATATTTCAAATTCATTGACAAGCGAAACGTTATTAATGAAAATGTGTAAAAAGATATTTTGTCAGAAGCCAATATATTTTTTAGTTTCTCAAACACTTAGAAGATATCGTTGGATAACAAATTACAAGAAGAACTGTTTTTATGGGGGGTTTTATTGAAATTCAATTCATTTACATGGAAGTTAGGAGCTTCAAATTGATATTTTATGGCCTCTTATTTATATTGGATAAGCAAGTATATGACATCATAAGTTATATATACGTATGATGTCAAAAGTTTTATTTATGTTACATTTAAGTAAAGTTTATCTAATCATTTTTCGTTTTAGAATATCTATCGTTAATTAAAAAATATACTTTTTTATTTTATAGATAGATATCTGTATGCTTTATTGAACACCACAAAAAAAGGATCACAGTGAGAACTAGGGCGGTCTTAGCCATAAATAGCGATCTCTTCCAGACAACCCTTGCGGTTAGGGAGTCAGTCGAAATAAACAGATTTTTATGTGTTATAAAATTATTATTTTTTAGGTGTTATAAAAATAAAAAAAATAAAAAAACTATAATGTAGTTTTATATGTAATAGCATAAATAAATTATCTTAAAAATATTTAGATTGTTTTCTGTACATTATCCATTATTTTTAATATTTGACGTGATCAAAGTTTCATGTGTGAGTTCCTTCTAAATTATTACTTTAGCTATATCCCAGCAAGGCAACTCAATACATTTTTCCAATCAATAGGAACTTTTTTCCCGATAAACTCAATAAAAATGCTAATTGCATTCTGTGCTCACCTGTCGTACTGCAGCAGGCTGTCAATAACGTTATCCATATCACACAATATAAATGTATAAAAAAAGTCATATTGGGTATTCATATAAAACAGTCGCATCAACGGAAATGTTTATGGATGAAGTTCACCTATGTTCGCGGACGTACGCAGGATCGTGGAGTAGGGCGGTTGGCGCGCGTGCCATCGCTAGGCGGCTCGCGGAAGCACTGCCGCGGGGCGCAAGCCGACACTACGTCGCACTAACTACCCCAGCCGGATAAACAAGGGCGAGAAAACCGGGAACAAGTAGACAAACCGTCTCGCTAGCCTTTATAGCCTGCACCGAATAATGGCGATATAAAACAAGACAAAAGACGAATAGACAACGAACAACCCGCCACTTTGGACGGCTCACTGTCAAATATGCAGCACCCGAATAATAAACGAATTGTGGAATTTGTTGGACGAATTCCTCCGACATTCATTTATCCCGGCCTATATCTATGTGATGACATCGGTGGCGTAATAATGGCAGCATTTTCTTCGCTTCCTGGGTTCGATTTCCGACGATTCCTGGATTATATTACATATAAAAATTAAACAATTATACAAAACTAACTTAGTTTACAAAATAAAGTGCGCAAAGGCGGTCTTATCGCTTATAGCGATACTTAGGCTAGAGGAAATACAAATGGAAGAGGTTGCATTGTTGTTTCTGGACTGATGATCTATAACTAAACTAATACTATAAAGAGGAAATATTTGAGGTTTTGTATGTAAGTGGTTGTAACGTTTTCACATAAAAATTATAAGAGCGATTAAAAAAAAATTTTCACCATTAAAGCCTGCATTTTCACTGTCCGACATAGGCTATATTACTTTTTCAAAAAATAGGCTTTTCTAATAAAAATGCATTAATGCAACCTAGGGTTGTTGTTTTCTTGCCCTTATCCCACTAGGTGGGGTCGGCACAGCATGTTTCCTTTCGCCACTTCACTCTATCCGCTGTCATTTCTACATTCACACCCTTAATACACATATCCTCTTTCACACAATTCATCCACACTTTTTTTGGTCGCCCTCTCCCGGCCCTGCCGCTTACCATCATATTTAGAACCCTCTTACATACATGGCTATCCTCCCTTCTCATTACATGTCCATACCAGGCTAACCTTCCACTCCTTAACTTCTCGGTCACTGGTGCTACTTTCACACTTCCTCTAATATACTCATTCTTAATCTTATCCAATTTTGTCACTCCACACATCCATCTCAACATTCGCATCTCCGCTGCATGCAATTTCCTTTCATTCTCCCCTTTGGTGGCCCAGCACTCTGATCCATACAGGATGACAGGTCTTACGATCGTCTTATAAATCTTCCCCTTTAGTTTAAGGGGCATTCTGGCATCGCAAATTGTTCCCGAGACCTGCCTCCACTTCATCCAACCTGCATTTATCCTGCTAGTAACATCTCGGTCAATGCCGCCGTCGTTTTGGAAGATAGAGCCGAGGTAACGGAAATCTGAGCAGACTCGAAGGGAAACACCATCTAAGACAATCGAAGAAAAACTGGATGGATCCCCGAAATCACAGAACAGATGTTCTGTTTTGGTCCTATTGATCTTCAACCCTGCGTTTTCCAGTTTTTCCTGCCATATTTCTAGCCTTCTCTGTACCTCAGCTCCATCCTCTCCAACAAGCACAATGTCATCGGCAAACAGCATGCACCAGGGTGCTTCCTCTTGTATGTTTGATGTCAGTGCATCCATTACCAGGAGGAACAAAAAAGGGCTTAAAGCCGATCCCTGATGCAAACCTACGCCCACATTGAATTTGTTAGTTTCGCCGGCTGCGGAGCGAACGTATGTAGTTGCTCTACCGTACATAGCACGGATAAGACGCAGGTATTTCCCAGGCACTCTTTTCTCTTTCAAAGCCCACCACAAGACTTCACGGGGTACCCTATCATATGCCTTCTCCAGATCAACGAACACCATATGCAAGTTCTTATGTACTCGTTTGTACTTTTCGCAAAGTTGGCGAAGTGAGAATATGGCATCCGTTGTTCCACGTCCTGGCATGAACCCAAACTGATTCTCTGTCACATTCGTCTCTTCTCTCATTCGTCTAGCAACAATCTTCTCCCATACTTTCATGCTGTGTGACATGAGCTTTATTCCTCTATAACTGTTACAGTCCTGTACATCACCCTTGTTTTTGAAAATAGGCACCAGCGAACTGATACACCATTCGTCAGGGATCGCCTCTTCTTGTAACAACTTATTGAAGAACAAAGACAGCCACGTCCATCCATCCACATCCAGAAACTTCCACACTTCTATTGGTATCTCATCTGGTCCAACCGATTTACCGTTTCTCATACTTTGGACAGCCTTTTGTACTTCTTCTATGCCTATCTCTCTAACAACTCCCATATTCAATGGAACATCTTCCAACACTCCACTCCAATTATTCTCTTCATTCATTAGGTTTTCAAAATATCTTTCCCATCTTTTTTTAATTTCTTCGTTATCTGACAATACTTTCCCCTTACTATCTTTTATACAATTAACGTAATTTATATCTTTTCCTCTTTTTTCTCTTGCTTTTGAAATTTTATATATCTTTTGCGTACCTTCTGGACTTTCCAGTGTTTTATATAAAGATTCTTGAGCATTGGCTCTTGCAATAGCCACAGCTCTTTTAGCTTTTAGTTTGGTTTCGTTATATTTTGTTATTTTACTATGCTTATCGGTTTGATTACTTTCATCTACTTTTTGCCACTCTTTAAATGTGAACAAAATTGGTCACAAAACAATCTGTAATCGGGTGCACTGGGGAAAATATTGATGATAGATCAAAAAATCTACAATATTAAGGAAGATATTAACACTTACAAAAAAGTTCGCGATACCATACGTCTAACTCCTGTAGTTATGTCACTATAAATACTTTTTTACATTTTCAATGTTAAGAAAAGTGCCGACAATAATAAAACCATATTATTCATACCTCTGTATTAATCCTTATCCTATTACATATTTATAAAAGGTTATTTTAATACCTGCAAAATAGGTTTTATTAAAATCAGACATTCCATTCAAAACATACACTGAATTTAAAAATGTCAATGTAAAAAAAATTGTAGCGACCCCTATAACAGGCCCTATCACCCAACTCACCTATATACCTGTACTGATTTTATTTTCATCAAGCTAAAATTTACTGCAGCGATATAAAAAATTCTTTCATCACCTCCTTAAAGTCAAGAATTTATCAATACCTGCAGAGTATTATTAAATTTACTAATGTCGGTCATTCTACATAAATGATGTTACGTATTGAAAAATGTATTAGTTAGATATATATTCGTTGTAAAGTAAAATCTGTATAGTGATTTGATTACGAGTGTAAGTGTGTATCTAATAATGTGAAAGGATGTGATTAAAAACTAAGTGAAATAAAACTTTTATGTTAACGAAAATAAATCTATAGTCCAACTTAGTAGGATCACAATGATTTAATGCCATCCATTCCGAGCCTGCTCAACCGGTGTCGATGATTTTTGTTTAATTTTGATGTATTACTTCTGCTCTCAATGTGTTCTTCTGTAGCTAGGGTCAGCTAGTAATCCTATAAATAGCAAAATGGCAAATAAAAAATAGTGACGTTAATATAATTTTGCATTAACATAAAAGTTGTATTTACCAGTCCATCTATATTGCAATATGTTTGCCCAACATCGCATTAATATTAACCTCAAATAATCTATGTAAATAATTGCTCTGAATTATTTACGTATACGTTTTATAATTGAGTTAAATCAAATTAATCTAAAAATTCTTTATTAATATCGGGGTTTACAGAATTTTTCAGTCGTCAAATTACTCATATTATTTTCAATTTACGACTGATGACAATATTAAAGAACGATATAAAATTAGAACTTGCGAGGATTCCTTTCCGCCTTCTTCTGAGAAGAACTAACAATAAACTGAATTAGATATCCGGTTTTTTATTATCATCATTACAATATAATATAAAATTATTTTATTAAAAATACAAATCTACGCTTTTTATTCTTCCAGTTATAGTATGACTTTTCAATTAACTTTCTTTTAATCGTCGTCGTCGCTTCAACCGATGGACGTCCACTGCTGGACATAGGTCTCACGAAATGATGCCCACAAGACCCGATCTTGTGCCGCCTGGCTCCAGCGGCTACCGGCGATCCTCCTTATATCGTCGGTCCACCTTGTGGGGGGTCTTCCTACACTGCGTCGTCCAGTGCGGGGTCGCCATTCCAGCACTTTCCGACCCCAACGTCCATCGGTTCGTCGGACTATGTGCCCCGCCCATTGCCACTTCAGGTTCGCGATTCGTAGAGCTATGTCGGTGACTTTGGTTCTGCTACGGATCTCCTCATTTCTGATTTGATCGCGTAGAGAAACTCCGAGCATAGCCCTCTCCATCGCACGCTGAGTGACTCTGAGCTTCCGCATGAGGCCCATAGTCAGCGACCACGTCTCAGAACCGTAGGTCATCACTGGCAACACGCACTGTTCGAAGACTTTGGTCTTCAGGCACTGAGGGATATTGGACGAAAAAGTCTTCCGGAACTTCCCGAACGCTGCCCAACCGAGTTGGATTCGGCGGTTGACCTCTTTCTCGAAATTGGACCTACCTAGCTGGACTATGTGTCCCAGGTATGTATACTCGTCAACAATTTCGAGTGTAGAGTTCTCAACGATGACTGGGTGGAGCGGAACATGGATATTGGACATAACTTTCGTCTTATCCATGTTCATTTTTAGGCCCACCTGTCGAGAAGCTCTGCTGAGGTCATCGAGCATTGCATTGAGATCTTCCAGAGTCTCTGCCATAATGACCACGTCGTCGGCAAACCGTAGATGAGGTTCTTTTAATAAAGGATTTTAACTTCATTAATAATATTTAGAGTTCGTCTTCTAATAGCTTATTATATGAACTAAATTGTAAATAAAATCTTATATAGTGTATGTTATAAACGTAGAAAAATTTAATTTGGTAATAAATTAAAACGAGTTTGCTAAGCTTCTCAGAGAATCCTATCGACTTAATTGACGTTTCTTCTCAATAGAGCAACTTGATATAATGACCTTAACGGACTGAATTGAACGTTTCGTGAACTGCTTGCTTGCTTTTTATTTACAGTCTTGCATTAATTTAATAACATTCATAGTTTTTATATATAATTCCATGGCCTCGTTTAACGGGTTATTTTGCCTTTTACTGCATATCATGTACCATACGGTGAGAACTCAGACAATTCCTAATTTGTGCCCAATAGCCAAAGTCAATATATCTTTATACAAGTGGCAACTTTATTCAACTATTAAAGCTCTTTTGAATCGTCAAATATAGTTTTTCTTCGTATTTTATTTAAACGTATGACTGATGATACAAAAGAACGACTTACAACAAACTCAGTCGGGTGTACGTTTTTTTTGTCATCGTCATTACAATATACATATTTAAAATTTATTCTTTATCTATATAGAGCAATTCATTCACTCCCACGCCCTTTTCTCTTCTAAGTATTGCTTAAAATTATATAATGATTCCTCAATTAGCTTTCTTTTAATGAAAGAATTAAATTTACTCAGAGACATCTCTGTAACTTCTTCGGGAAACTTGTTATAGAAACGTATACAGTTACCCTTGAAAGACTTGTCAATTTTATGTAGCCTACTACAATTTACAATAATTTTATTTTTATTTCTTAAGTTATCTGAGGTGCATTCACCTTTTTTTCGTAAAAGAGACAATATTTTTATGGACAACAAGTTTTCTAATATATATACGCCGTGAACTGTCATAATTTTCACTGCTCCGAATTTGTTTCTTAGCGACTCTTTTGGACCTATATTATAAATCGCAGGAACAGCCCTTTTCTGCAGCACAAATATTACATCTATACCAACAGCATTACCCCGTATACCTATCCCATAAATAGATGATGTAAATGAAAATTAATAACTAATACTTCAGTATATATTAACTTACATGCAAATCTATATTACTATCAATATGGTAATTATCAAAATTTACAGACACATTTGACATTTTCATATATAAACTTAACTACGTTATGTTTAAATTGAGTGTTGTTGATGAAGTCATTAGTTCCGGCGACGTCAGCTTCCTAATTAGGCTCAATGTAATAGTTATTTCTGAACTTGAAATTTAGCAGTTTATGCGTTTCACGTAATATTATGAACGAGTAGTATAAAAAATTAGGAAGACTTCTTGCACCAGGTCGCACGAATTTTAACCTATTATACAGAAATAAACTCTTAAAGCTTTTATATAGGCTTTCAATAGATAGCGGTGTATAGCAATCAGAAAAAAAATATTAATTAATCAAATTTCAAAGTAAATTAAAAAAAAGCTTAAAAATGAAAAAAAAAACTATATTTCAACTGATCAAAATATTTTATTATATAAAGAAGAAATTTAAAGAAGATATATATAACGAGAGAGATATTAAATTTTTGGTATTGAATAAAAAGAAAAATAGTATTGAGTTCGCAGTTTTAGAATGTTCATCGGACTTCTGTTCTTTAAAGAAAAAGGTGGTATTCATCATGTATCATCATCAAGCACACAGTCACTTTTTTGAAAAAAAAAAAAAGATTTTTTATGTAACACTAAGTCATGTCATCACGACTGATGTCTTTGCATAAATATTTATTATAATCCGGATTCATACAAAAGGTTAACTAAAATTTACTATAAGTGTGCCACGATTTAAATTTAAAAATATATATGCCGGAGAATAAGAGAGAAAGAGCATAAAGCATAGGGGCGTAGGGTTCTCCGCCGACATCGTCATTAGTGGCACCCTTAATTGCATCTTCATACTGTGGGCTTTGGCGGGTATTGTTGCTGCAATTAAAAACTTTATTAATTAACTCAGATTATAATCTCCAATCACTTTAACAATTTACACAAAAACATTAACAATAATAGCTAGGAACGCGACAGTTTCAATAGTCGACCGCTCTGGCGGAATGTCACCCGAGAACTACCGAGAGACGCGCGCCGGATTGTCACTATTGACTTTGCCCCACGCTGATAGACAGATGGCGCCAGCATTCCACAGACTACTGCACTCCAACATATCTTTAATGTAAATGCATAGACGCGAGAAACCAAACTACTACAAAGTATTGTTTTAAAACTTTAGGATAATGCCACGAAAGTCAATCTATTTATAAAACAAATACTATTCTTATACACACCATAGTCGGTAAATATAAAAGTTATAATTGTTTTTATGAAAAGATTTTTGCTCCGTTGAACAATTTTTGATTTGGAATTAATACGTTTGCTTTCCATCGTCGATATTTTAAATATGTCGTACACGTATCTTCTTTTCTCCTTTGTATTTTTATTTATTCTTCAAATACTTCAAAAATTGCTGCCTCATTGGTCTAGTGGTTAGCATGTTCGACTACAGACCTGAGGTCCTGAGTTCGAGTTCCGGGTCGGTCGGGCCAGTTCGAAATCGATATTGAGTTTTCTATTTTCTCAATATTCGCCGGAAGTTGCGAAAAATTTCGCGGTGTGATCCACCCCCGTGCCTCGGAGAGCACGTTAAGCCGTCGGTCCTGCGCCTGATTTCTCTCCGGAGTCGGATTGCCGTCAAGTCGGACTATGAGAGTGAATGAATAGAGAGTACACTTGTGTACTATGCCTGCCAATACGCAGTGGAGCAGCGTGGTGGGTCTATGCTCTAAAAACCCTCTCTCATATGAGTGAGGAGCCCTGTGCCCAGCAGTGGGACGTTAATGGACTGCTGTTTACCTTACTACAAAAAGTCATCATAAGATATGTAAAGCCCGTATGAATGTCATTTGTACAAAATATGTTAACAAATTTTAAGATTGCGATGAAATAGATGTGCATGTGTTTCGCCATAAACCAACGTTCGTATGAAGTACTTTGTGTAATAGATTTAAATTAAGGAAAGTGGCATGATAATGCAGTCGTAATATATGATATTAAATGCATTGCGCATTTAGTGATAAGTTAAAAGGATTTTGAATATTGAGAACCTCTATAATTCATTTTCTTGTTTAAGCATTATGCTCTAGCAATTTATATTGAATGTATATATTACATTTTACAATTTATACAGTTTTACACCTAAATATGACACTTTAGCTATAGTATAAATTGTAACTTAAATTGGATTAATCGTTGCAATGGAAATGGTTTAACTAACCCGGAGTAAGCATTTAAGCTAAAAAAGAAAATTTTAGTGTATAATTGTATAACTTGTTTCTCTCAATATTAAATCGTAATGTGTTGTGGAATGTATTATTATAAATACATATTTATATATAGCAATACATATGTATTACTTGGTGTGGTCCAATTTACTTACCTTACTCTTGAGATGATCTTTACACTGATGTTGAAACTGCTAAAATGGTGTATTTCGCTTATTTTCATAGCATTATGTCTTATGGCGTAATGTTATGGGGTAAGGCGGCAGACATTGAAAGTGTCTTTGTATTACAAAAAAGAGCACTACGTGCCATATATCAATTGGGATCTCGCGTTTCCTTAAGAGAAAAATTCAAAGAATTATCAATTCTTACATTACCGTCGCCATATATATAGAATAGCATTTTATTTATCAGTGATAACATTCATTTATACAGAATTAAGGAACGAAACACAATTTTAGTACAAGAAATTAAAACAAACTTGTAATGCCATATTTTAGAGTGAAGAAGGTTCAGAAATCATTTGTCGGGTTATCATACGCATTTTTAATAAGATACCCGAGTCACTTCTAGGTTTGCCTCCACATAGATTTAAGAAATGTGTTAAATATGCCCTATTACAAAAGGCATATTATAATGTTGACGATTATTTAAGCGGCAAAGATGTTTGGACTTGATTCCAGTTGCACATGAAAGCTAAACAAATTGTAACATACAAAAGCTATGTTAAAGAAGTAACCGTTGAGTTTCTTGCCGATTTCTTCTCATAGGAATCAACTTTCTGAACCGGTGGTAGATTTGTTACCGACGGACAGGCTATTAACGATTCAAAAAGAAAAGATTTTGATTTTGAGATCCCTTCCAAGCCCATCCCATATTCCATAATTCAATTAATTTAATTCAGGCGATGAAAAGGCATTCTTGAAACATGTTAACAAAATGAGTATTTTAAAATGTACTTCGTTGACAAATATTCTATCAATTTGTTGACCTTCCATCATAGTTCACCCATTGGTCGTGTAAACTTGGTTCTAATTTTTTGTCAAATATATGAAATGGAATAGCTTATTTTACAGAATGTATTTCTAAAGTAAACCAGCGACTTACTAGATCTGCTTAACTATCTCTAAGGCAATCTTTCTGACATTTTATTTGTTTATATGCATATATAGTATGAAGCCTAACACAATACAATAATATAGCTGTTACTAATGGCAGTATTCTGAAACTGTTGATAATCATTTGTAATTTTTATCATTCATAGTACACAAGAGACCTTGAAACAATTGCGTGTGCCTGTGTTACAATATAAAACGTAAATAGTACGCTAGTCTTTTATGTAATATTGATATGAGAGGCCAAATACACACTATAATAAATTATGGTAAAACGCGGTTGTAATCAGTTTGATCCGGGATGGTACCACGTTTTCACTATATAACTAAGTATATTACAACATTACGTTGCTGCTTATTGTACAGTGACTAAGAGAAGTCTGGAAGGAAAGTATTGGTGTTGCGGACTCCCCCAGTATTGCTGGTGTCCGATCACTTTATAACACCAATATTATATATGTAACTGAACTTCTCCTAAATGCCTGGAAGTAACGATTTTTTTGTGCGATTTCAGATAGATTTAAAAAAGAATAGAGTGAAAATTTGTAACGAATTTCCCAATATTTTCGTGGAATCAGCATCGTCTTTGCTCGTAGGGTGATTACCAGCCAAGTCTGAAGTCTCCCACCAGTCATCTCACTCTCACTCACTTACTTCAACAGATGGATGTCCATTACTGGACAAGGACTCACCTAATGATGCCTACTGTGCCCGATCTTGTGCCGCCTGGCTCCAGCGGCTACCCGCGACCCTGTGATATCGTCGGTTCATCTTGTGGGGGGTCTACCTACAGTAGAACGTTTGGTGCGGGGTCGCCATTCCAGCATCATCGGACTATGTGCCCCGCTCATTGCCATATCAGCTCGGTGACTGTGGCTGTAACTTCTTCTACGGATCTCCTTACTTCTGATTTGATCAAGTAGAGAAACTCCAAGCATAGCCCTCTCCATCGCACGGTGTGACTTTGAGCTTTCGAATGAGGCCCATAGTCAGCGACCACGTTTCCGATCCGTAGGTGATCACTGGAAACACCCACTGTTCGAAGACTTTGAACGAGGGATATTGAACGAAAAGATCTTACGTAGTTTCTTTTTCGAAATTGGACCTACTTAGCTGGAGTATATTTGCCAGATTCGTATACTCGTCAACAATTTTGAGTGCAGAGATCCCAACGATAACTGGGTAAGGCAGAACATGCATTTTGGATATAACAGGCCCACCGGTTGAGAAGATTGAGAAGATTGTTGAGGTCATAGAGCATAGTATTAAAAGCTTCTAGAGTCTCCGCCATAATAATCACGTCGTCGGCATACCGTAGATGAGAGATGTACTTGCCGTTTATGTTGATGCCGAGTCCGTTTCATTCCATTAGCTTAAAGAGGTTTTCCAATGCCGCAGTGAAGAGGTTCGGGAAGATAAATTCCATCAGTTCAGACTTAGGCAAATTAGATATTCGCAATCCGAGTACTCGCATCACTGCGCCAACGAGGCCGTCAGAATATTGTCGTCTATTATAGTATATATGCTGTCATAATTGTTGTATCTTGGGCTTTATTTATATAACACATGCTAAATTGCCCTAGGGCACTAAATAAAATGTCTTTAAAATATATTGGAATGATCTATCTAATCTAATATTGGAAATAGGGCGCTAATAGAATTTCCTATACGATTAATGGTAATAATAGTTTTTGGTGTTATGTGTTATAATGACATAATGACAGTTCACTGCGTATATATATTAGAAAACTGGTTGTACGTACATAAAAACATTGACTCTTTTAATAAAAAGAGTGAATGTACATCTTATAACTTACGAAACCAAAATAAACTTGTTATAAATTCTAGTAGGCTGCATAAGATTAACAACTCATTCAAGGGTAACTCTATAAAATTCTATAATAAATTCCCACAAGACGTTCTAAAGATGCAAATTGATAAATTCAAAGTCTTTGTTAAAAGAAAGTTATCTCTAATTGGAATTAAAATATAGTAAACTAACATGATATTGTAATGATGATGGTAACAAAAAAAATACCCGACTGAGTTTGTTGTGGGTTCTTCGTTCTTTGTTCGGATAGGGGCGCGAAGGAACCCTCGTAACTTTAGATTTTAAGCCCTTAATGAGTACCATCATCAGACGTATATTAGAATCAGAGTGTGGAAAAACAATTCAATTAGGCGATTCAAAAGTCCTGTAATATGCCTACTTGAATAAAGATATTTTTGATTTGATTTTGATCATACTAAGAAAATCATTTAAAGCCTAAAGTACTTCTAGATACATTACAATGAGTTCCCTTAGTATAACTAACTGTTCTTCATAGTAGGCCCGATTGTTCTTATCGGAGAGTCGGAAAACATCAGGGTTATCAGCTACAACAAAGTGTTTTTAACTTATTTCGATACTGTTATCATTCATCTGTTTCGCGGGACCTTTAATTTCCTATTCAGTTTTGTAAACATTTATAAACACCTAATAACCTTTAAATACGAGTATTTAATGAAATAGTTTTATTTGTAATGTTTAAATGACAATGTCTTACTAAGTACATTTACACATTTACAAAATTTATTTCTGTGTGTTTCTTGACAATTTTGAGATTTATAATTTCAGTCTTTCATTTGTTAAGTAAGTAAGAAACATCTTAACGAATAGTCTTAATATTTACAGTTATATATATATATATATATATATATATATATATATATATCGTTTTATAAAATTACCTTAATGATATTTTATGCAATGCGGTCACACCAATTTAAAAATGACAAACGAGTTTCCCCACATTTTCAAGACATCGGAAGCGGGTGGTACCTCTGGACAGTTCGTTATTAAATAAATAAAGATTTTACACATGGTTAAGTATCTTTAATGAATAGAGACTTCTTTTATCTAATTTGCCTGTTTATGTCGTTAGTTTAAAAGCTATGTGTAACTAAAAGTTCAAGTCAATATTATCTTAAGTTCGAGAGGCAGCTGCCCTATAAAATGAAGCAAATATTAGCAGCTGTAACTGGAGCAAAGCCTCATTTATAGAGTTTTAGATAAGTTATACAACTGAACGAAATATTCAGCTTTTTTTCTGTATGGAATGTACGAGTACTTTGACGAAATAATGGGCAGAAGTCAGCCGGCGGGTCGCCGCCTGGCCGTCGTCGCGTCGCTCCCGCTTCGTAGTTTATCGACCTCAAAATGTAGGATAACGACGTTTGTTACGACCATCGTCTCTATAACGTAGTTGTGGAGCAATGGATGCGCTTAAAATAATTGTCAGTTGTTACTTGACAAAGTTGGGGATCCACGAGAGTCATTCCGTGAATTGGTACGAATCAGGAGCTTCCATTTGAAACGAATCTTTTAATTTTTGCGCGTTCTTTACCACACAAACTTTCATCTACTGTGTCGAAGTTGTGAGGTATTTAATTTTCAGAACCTATTAAGCATATGAATGAAATTCAATTATTTGTAATACCATAATGATAATATATTAAATATGCATGAGAAAAGTTCCAGGCAACTTACATCAAAACCATAAATTTGAAATTTTTTACTATTTTTACAATTGATAGCGGTAATATTCGGATTAGCTGGAAAAATTTTGAAGAGATTTTCACAGGTAAAGATTATGAAATAATATAATAGGAATAAATAAATGCTACATTTAATAACGAAGTTTTCACGAAAACAATAATTTCTAATCGTTTAATTTATATCCGTAATTGTAGCTATTATTATACTAATATCCTTTCTCATTAATTAATTAATATTTATATTTTGTGTATAAGTGAACGTTTTTTAATCAAAATTTGTGATATAATGACTGATAACATTTAATTACTTAGTTTTGATAAAAAAAATTGACTTTATAGTTAATCATAGAGACAGGTAAAGATGTATTACCTGTCTCTATCCGAATAGGACGACTATGTATATTTATGTATATATGTGTATAGTCATATATTTCCACATGTGTATATATTTACATCCTTATATGTATAAAGGCGCAACCTCTGGTTGTGGCGTTACAATTTTGGGTTTTGTCTGCCATTATGTGGGTAGTCGGGCGAGGAGATCAACGTCGGGTATTTCAATAACATATTCCACGATACAATTAGGTCCCTCTTTATTAATTTCACTATAAAAAATCAACACTTGTAATTTTAAATAATTAACAAAATATAACTGGATTTAAAACATTCCACCAGAACAGATGGGCGCGTGCGCATTATATAAAATCCGAACCAATAATGGCCGCCACCCCAGCACTCAGTATAATGTCAGCTGTCAACCTCAAAAATGTCAAGTGCGATTCGATTGTAAACCGATTAATGATCTGTGCGCCGTTATGTATGTATACATATTTATAATATAAATTTCTTCACCGTTTTATGTCACCATGCTCTACCTCTTTCACTTATCAGCAATCTCTCTAACCCAAAGGTTGCCTAGAAGAGTTCGCTAAATAGCGATAAGGTCGCCTTTTTGTATTGATCTTTTTATATTTACTTTTTTTTACGATATTTTTGTTGTGTACAATAAAAGTGTTCTCTCTCTCTTTCTTTATGTTAACGAAAATACTACTTTCTAAATGACATTATTATTAATGTAGAAAATTATTGGAAATCAGAAAAATCAAACAATGTTATTCGAAGATGTAAATAACATCCATATGAAAATTAAAAAATAAACGATAAGAAAATACGAGTAAGTGGCGGTGTATTAACGTCTTTTAGCTTCCTCACTCTAGCCATAAGCCACCACGTCTAGATCCATTGGGCCATCACAGTCCATAGGCTTTATGGAAGATGATATAAAAATGAAGTTGGAGTATTTAATATTCATTTCCTATTGAATCATCATTAGCAGAAAAGCGTTCATGTAGAGTACGTGACTACGGCCCGATTTCAGTGATTTGCGCACGATTTGGTAAGAGGTTTGTCAAACGAATAAACCGAACGTCCTTTGCATGCCTTAAAGCTTTTCCAAAAAAGATCATGAAATGGATAACCTTTTAACTAAATTTAATGTGCCAATTCAAGTGCTCCAACATCGTTTTATATTAAATCATCATTAGCACGGTGTTCACGGTAGTACGTGACCTAATAGTTAATCTGGAGGTTCGGATGTAACATTTGGCAATACTTGCTAAAGTAATTAACATGGAAATCGTAAGTATTACTGCAGTTTTGGATGTTTGTATCAATAAAGTCTATTTAATTTACAAATAAATATTCAATGTAGTGAAAAAAACGCTCAAGCATCTTTTTTTATTTCACAATTTTTTATTAGGACTATCCTATTTTTTTTGAGGATAGTCTAGATATCATAATATGTTTTGACTAACGACATTATTAATAAAGAAAATAATTTGTTGTATTCATTAAGTACAAAAATCTTTATAAGACTTAAAATTGCAGAATCCGTATGTGCTGATTGAATAGTGTGATATTTTAATTGATTTATTAATTCGAAACTTTATTGGGAAAGAAGTTCTATTGAAATCCAAAGTACTTACGTCATATTTTATCAGTTTAAGAGTTGCTTAAACTGATTCGTTGACAATTAATAGCACTGAGCGATAGTGAATTGCTGCTAATAGGATTTACGCTAACTCGGGCCCGAAATAATGGGAAATTGGTTCATTACGTAATGGGGAACTAACAAGGAAACGATCACGGACGGAATTATTCAAACGGAAAGTTATTTAAGCCGTATCTAATGTACGTCACATATGGCTCTCCAGTGAAGCTTTAAATCACACGTACTCGCACGTGAAGAATAATTCTGAAGCTTTATGATTTAAAAGTTTCATAAATAAATGAATTCTTAATTGTACACTACTTCTGGATGAACTTGTCGGAATTATAACCTAGTTAGTCAATTAATTTAGATATAATATTATATCTGTTTACAAATAATAAATCTTATTGCTATGTAGTTAATGTTGTTAGTTTTAAAAACTAACCTAAAAGATTTCCAAACAAATTTTTTTTAAAAACGCCTGTTTATAAAAAAATTAATAAAACGTTATTACATATCATTATAAAAACAAACGTATTAAAAAATTTCGAATCGCCTATGATAATTTTTTTTATAGATTTCTAGACACTATAATTTAAAATTTTTAGATTTCGCAGCTCTTCTTAATTTTTGTATGCCGGAATAATCACCAGTATGGCACTGTATGGTGCATATGTGGGTTAACGCTCTAACCACAACGAAAAAAACTCTGATACGGTAGGCCCAGAGGGTTATAGCAATCAGAGCCATACGGGGGTACCGAATAGTGTCATGGACGGCAGCGACACTCCTGGCAGGTGATCCCCCATGGGAGCTCAGGGCGGAAGTTTTCACGGCTGCTTACCAGTGCAGAGCAGCCGCGAGAACCAGAGGGGAATCGCCAGATGCTGACGAGATAGGAAGGGTCAGGGTTCTAGTTAACAGAGCCTTGACCCAAAGATGGATGGAGGATGTCGGATCCCCAGTAGCGGGCGGGGCCATAGTAGGGGCGATGTGCCCTCATCTAGATAAATGACTGGGCAGAGAGCACGGATCACTACTCTCCTACAGGTTGGTACAGGTGCTACCAGTCATGGTTGCTTCGGCAAATACCTGTAACAAACTGTTAGCTGTGAGCCATCGGCCAGATACCACGAGTGTGGTGCCTCGTCAGACACAGCCTACCACACTGTGGCAGAATGTCCCGCCTGGGAACCTCAGCAACTCTTTATGACGTCGCTAATCAGCACAAAACTCCCACTGGCAGGTATTATAGGAGCAATACTTATCAGTGAGCAGGCCTGGAGAGCGGTTGCCTCCTGTTACGAGACTGTCTTCTCGCTTAAGGAGGCACGGCAAAGGGAGAGGGTGTATACCGTCGAAACACTCCAGCCACGGTGAAGGGGAGCAGAAAACAGGATACGGAGGTTTATACAACTCCTCCCCTTGTAGAAAATCTGTAAGCCGGCTACAATCGAGGGGCCAGAGACGAATGCCTCAACGAACCTCTGGCTCCCCACTCATGGTTGATAGCCGTCCCGTTGGGTTTCAGTGGGTCTTGCGTGTTCGTACCCTCGCGAAGTCCCACATTCCCGACCCCATTTGTCGGGGTGTGTAAATGCATTTCCAAGCGAAAAAAGCTCTTCTTAATTATTTAACCCAATAACACGTAGTGTGCTTTTCAACACTTGTTCAGATTATTTTTAATTAAATATTTTAGAAAAGACCTACAGGGATTTTTTAGGAGAAAGAGAGAGAGAGAGAGAGACGGCCTCGCTGGCGCAGTGGTGAAAATATTCGCTTTGCTAGCGGAGGTCCCTGGTTTGATCCTAGATAGGACGAATTTAGGAAATTGTATATTCTAATTTGTCTGAGTCTGGACTGGTGGGGGCTTCGGCCGTGGCTAGTTACCACCCTACCAGCAAAAACGTACCGCCAAACAAAGAGATTTGTGTTCCGGTACGATGCTGTGTATAAACCGTAAGGGGTATATCGCCACTTAACAGATTAGCGCGCTTCCATCTTAGACTGTATCTTCACTTACCATCAGGTGAGATCACAGTCAAGCGCTAATCTGTCAGCAATAAAAATAGAGAGAGTTGTGAAGTATCTATATTTGATGGTGAACAATTTTTATACTAATTTAAACGGCTTTTTGTACTTAACTGCCGCAATAAAACGGTGAAGAAGTGAACTCCTGATCATACGAGATTCCATCAGCGGCTGTGATGTCTTGGTTTATATAATTATGCTCAATGGAATACTATACATTAACTAGGTCAAAGGGTACCCCACTTAAAATATAAAAAACTTTAACTACTTGAATGTTGACGCAAAAACTTGTCACAACTTTTCATTCGACATTCTTCGAAATGTTGAGAGTTTTATATTACTTTGCTATAGTTCTTTTGCAACGAATAATGCATTACGTTTCTCTTGTGTTATTTTTGTGTTTCTATTGTTCGTTATCTTTAATTAATTTATGAATTACTTACTTTACAATATAATAAGTTTAATGCCTGTCTTACTTGCTTTAAAATAATAGGAACAAGATGTTTTCAAAAGAGACTGGCATAGCCAAATTCGACATAATGATTTATTTTATAGGACATAAACGATACAAATGTGTAATGTATAAAGTAAATTAAAGATAACATGAATTAAAAATAAAGAAAATTGTATGTATTATTTCCGATATTTTATACTAGGCTGTCATGAGATAATATGAGGGAAAGGTTATTTTACTCTAATGAATTATTATGGTCGCATTGCAGATGCTGGACTTCCCTATCTCTTGGGACATTTTATTATAATACAATATATAACGCGTATAACATGTCGGACTTATGAGATAATATTCGATTTGTGAAGAGCAGTGATTCGAAAGAATATGAAATGTTTTGAAACATCATTAGATTTAATTAAATAAACTTCAGATAGATGAAAAAGTAACTTAGAAAAAAAAGATAATAAAAAGATGTTTTTTTATTACTAATAGGTTGGCATTTTACTGTTTGGCACATCTCACTTGATGGTAAGTAATGACAAAGTCTAAGATATAAGGTCGCTGAGTTGGTAAATGGTAATTTGCCTATTATGGGTTCTACAGTGCGTCGTACCGGAATACAATTTTTTTGCATGATACGTCATTGCTGGTAGGGTAGCCACGGCCGAAGCCTCTCTGCCTAATTTTAGCGCCCAGGAATCGAAACGGCCTCTGGGCGGAGCCGATACACTTGTTAGTAGGTCGACTTTCACGTCTCATTTCAATTTCAACTAACAAGAAAACTGCATCAAATTTCATTGGAATTACAATGAAATTTTACTGCAAAAGAATGCAGTAGTATTACAAATATATCTTATTAATCTAACTTAACTGATATTATGAATAGAAAACATTCGTGTTTTTGTGTGTATGTATGTAAATTATGTACATATATATTTTTGCTACGTTGGCACAAAAACTACAGCACTAATTTAAAACATTTTTTCACCATTAGAATGCTGCATTTTCATTGAGCGATACAGGCTATTTTACTTTCTTAAATAAAAAGAAAATAAGAGTCTAACAAAAATGAATTAATGTAACCCAGAGTGTGAAACAAAAAATCTGTTATCTCGTGCGCTGCAAAACTATTGAAGATAGAACAAAAAAATGTCCTGCAATATTATAGAAGGTATTAATATCTACAAAAAAATCCGCGATAACATATGCCCAACTACTGTATGCTACTATAAGTACAATTTTAAATTTTAAAGGTTAATAAAAGCTCCGACAATAATCAAACCATATTATTCATACCTTTGTAATAATTCCTATCCTTTTAAATTTTCAGCCCGTTTCAATACCTGTAGAATAATTTTTAAATTATTAAAATCAGACATTCCATTCAAAAGGTAAAACGAATTAAATAATCTTAATCTAAAGAAAATATTGTATCCCGGGTAGAACTCCCAGTGTCAAATGTTGTGTATAGGGAAGTTCTGAGATAAAGTATTACAAATAAATCTCTTTTCTAATATTTTAGAAGAAAGTTTTGCATTTGACAAATCTTTCAATACCTGTTGAGTATATTTAAATTGACTAATGTTAGACATTTTACGTAAATAATATAACGAATATTGAATATCTAACTAATACATTTTTAAATTTATTAGTAAGATATTCGTTGTAAAGTAAAATAAATATTGATTGGGTTACGAATCTAAGAACAGACTTCGTAGATTTTCCACTGCCACGAGTATTTTTTAAATATTTGAGATGCGATTGAGATGAGTTTTGCACTCTTTCTAAGCAGCAAAGGAATCGTCACCATTGGGTCGGTGACGCTAAATTATGGAAACGGGATGGCCTCTAGAAAAAGGAAAAGAACAATACCGTCCCAATAGTTACCTTTTCACAATACCTATACTTATAATAATTCACCCTTTTTATGAGCATATAAAACATATTTTACACGGACCATTTGCCACTATATATTAGAGAACAGAGGAATAACATTTAAGTTTAGGTAATAAATTGCAAAGTTTCAAATTGTTCTGATAAATTTCAGTAAAAGGACGCTCTTTTCGACTGCAACGAAGACAAAGACGATGAAAAGGGACATAACAACAATGTTTTGTGTATAAATATTTCCAGAAATTAAAATTGTAGGACTTTAGTTTGTTAAAAAAAATCCCCATTTTTTTATTGCACAAGTAACGCCGCGATTAATAAAAGAAAAACTTACTAATATCAATAAAAAAGTACAAATGTGGTTTCATCGCTTTCGCAATTTCTTTAAAGTTAATCTTATGTATGTCCTCGTTGTATATCGTGTTGTTGTTGTATAATATAATAATGGTAATAGAAATAATAAAAAATTATTGTATTTCTTATATTTAACTGCAGTATACATATTCAAAGCGAAAATTTAATTAAACACGAACAGAATACATTCTGGATATAATAGAGGTAAATAAAAAGTAATACCAAATTAAGTAACTGTAAAAAATGGAGAATAGAAAATGCTTGGGTATCAAATTCATTATACATAGTGATGGAAATATTGAGAGTAAATAAATATATTAAGAGTAATGAAATTCCTCATCATCCCCAAATAAGTAGTCATTGTGTTAAATAATTCATTTAAAAAGGTCATTGACTTGTTTAAATAAATAATAACTTTTCTCACTGTTAAATCAGAGTCCTTTTCCCATGAAGACAGAAATTAAAACTGGCACGAACTTGTTGAATATCAACTAAGAATAATTTGGCGTTGCAAACCTAATTTTCAAATTCAGGGTTTTACATATTTACATTCCTGTCACGACTACCCCGATTTGGTTGATTTAAGAACAGGCTTGGAAGCTGTAATAAAAATACAAGCTTTAAGTAATTCTACACACAACCTGTAGGATTAAACGGTAACATAAATAGTTCACATAAAGAAATTTACACTTCAATCAAAAATCAAAATAAAAATATATTTATTCAAGTAAGCATATTACAGCACTTTTCAATCATCAAATTATATGTATTTCTTTTTCTACACTCTGATTCGAATATACGTCTGATGATGGTACTCAAGAACGGCTTAAAATCTAAAGTTACGAGAGTTCCTTCGCGACCTGATCCGAGAAGAACCCACAACAAAATCAGTCGGGTATTTTTTTTGTCACCATCATCATTACAATATCATGTTAGTTTACTATATTTTAATTCCAATTAGAGATGACTTTTTTTTAACAAAGACTGAATTTATTAATTGATATCTCCAGAACGTCTTGTAGGAGTTTATTATAGAAACGTATACAGTTACCCTTAAATGAGTTGTTAATTTTATGCAGCTTACTAGAATTTATAACAAGTTTGTTTTGGTTTCGTAAGTTATATGATGTACATTCATTCGTTTTATTAAAAGAGTCAATGTGTTTATGTACGTACATGAAGTTTTCTAATATAATAGTATATACGCAGTGAACTGTCATTATGTTAACTGCCTTCATCACATAAATCATTTTTATGGCGAATCTTACGTAAGTGTATCTTTCATGTTACCTTTCTATACATAGAATGACTTGGTGTGTACTTAAAATCACAGGACAAAACTGATAACTTCGTCAAGGCTAGGTTAATAATGCAAANGTCGCCTTGTTACGCTGTTCATTCAGAGAGTATTGAGCGCATACAAAGGAAGTGTCTAAACATACTCACTTATCGCAGTGGTCTGTCGAGACAAATACCTTCTTACGCAGCTCGACTCAAAAAATTTAATATGACTTCTCTTCACATCCGCCGTAAAAGACTGGACTTGCTAACACTACACAAAATACTGCATTCCAACCTAGACTCCGCCACTTTACTCTCCCAAATAAATATTAATATAAGAATTTCAAGTCGTAGGTCAAACAATATATTTCCACTAGTTGTCTTTAAAAACAATACCTCTTTTTACAACCCTATAGTCAGGATGTGTCGGTCATATAACCAGTTCGCTAATTCAGATTTAGACATTTTTAACGCTAGATTCTCAGTTTTCTATAATAGGCTTGTTAGGCTTTGTAGTTGAATTGATTGAATATCTTGATTATATTAATTTATTTGCAAGGTTTGATGAGCTTGTTATAGAAAACTGACTAGCATCACTAAACTAATATTTATAACCCATATAAACTAAAATTAATAAACTAACACTTATCTACTAATACTTAAACTTATAAATGTTATAACTGCTTCGTAAAAAAATTAAAAACAACAATGTTATGCTGTGCGACCATATAGGGTCTCAATAAGGTCTATACTTTATATACTATTACTTAAGAATATATACATATTGTGATCTGTTTTGGCTGCCTTAAAAAAAAAAAAAAAAAAAAAAAAAAAATTTGTTCTAGAAGCATAAAGTAATGATATTTGCTATACATAGAACTCTGGTGTCACATTGTTTGATATCGAACATCTCCGAAACTGTATCACTGATTTATAACCAACATCAAAAAAGGAGGAAGTTGTCAATTCGTCTGTATGTTTTTTATGTTTGTTACGTCATAGCTTCCAATTGAATGAACCGATATTAATGATTCTTTATTTAAGCGAAAAGTGGTACTTGTCGTAAGGTCCCATTTTTTTTGGTCCAGTTCTGATGATAAAATCCATGAAAAACCGTAAGTCTTAAATTTGTATTAAGCATGTGCACGACAAATGCATGAATAACTTAATATCACGCTAATCAATTTAGATGGTTCGTTTTCTATTTATAAATATACTTCAAGGGTTATTTGATGATAGATTGGTTAAGTTATAATCATAGAATTCATGAAAAAGTAACGGAATTCTTAAATTCTTATGGGCAAATTAACGATACTCGGGAGAATCTTTTATAGGGTATCCGAATATTAGAGTCACCTACCTTAACGTCAGTATGGTCAAGTGATTGTCGTAGTCAAATATGATTATCAATAAAACTCCTCAACGGTTTACAGTAAGGGTGCGATTTGTGGCAAAGCATCTAACTGTCTGTAATCAAATTGCAACGAACTTACATTTGTTGCTGCATTGCAATATTTGTAAGGTGTATTATGTGTGAAGCGGTGAAAGTCGAGTGGGGGGGGGGGGAATGCAACGTATGAGGTTGCGGGTTCGATCACAGGTGCGACGGTACTAATGTGAATTTCACTTTGTGAAGTTGTTTCATTTAAACAACTGTCTTAAGAAAATTTCTTGAGGTGTACCTATATTCAGACAAATGTGTTTTCCTCGTCCTACCTTAGTTGCCCATTATTTAATCGTTGTAGGAAGCTGCACGGATCAGCTTGTATGATAGTAATTGTGTATAAATTATTCTGGTATATTTTGCTAGAAGTCTCTCATATACGGTCACTGCATGTAAAGCACTGAGGCGTTGACTTTAGCTCTCTTACTCCCTAACTCTTCAAGAATTGACTTTACGCGAACGTGCGTCATATAACCGAGCGTGACGTCTCAATCTCATTCAGTACCCATTAAATTAAGCAGTGTTGAAAGAAGTTTTCATTCTTTAAAATGCAACAAAACTATTCGAATTGATTCTCATTTTTTGAAGTGGATTATATTACTGAAGCTAAGAAATATTCAACTTGAAGTTAAACATACCTAATTGCTTTTTAATGTCCCAATCATAATCGGGTGCCAATGCTCACATTGTCTTCTCACTTGAAATGTTGACTTTGTAAAGTTAGCTGAGCAATTTGGGAATTCAGTGTTGCCAGATAACTTTAATAATAATTTAATGTGTCGACTCGTCCAAACTTCTGCTCTGAATATATCATGGAAGTTCTCGTTCTATATGAAAGTTGGTAAATCAGCAAGAAAATGCAGATTTAAGAAAGCTATTTCCAACAAAACGGTTCGCATCGGCTCAGAAATTGGTTCTCCTTGCCGCTCCACTGCCCGAAGAAACTTGCTACGCTGAAACCTATTTTTATTATTTCGTTTTCCTTCGGTATGTTATGGATGTTTTAATCTCTGGCCCAATATTGTCGTGGAATGATATCGATATTTCTTCGAGAAAATAAGAAGGGGTAGAGGCTTTGAATACTAAAGTTTTTGTGATTTGATTTTACACAAATATGTTATTGTGTAATTATCTTTCATAACGAAAAGTTAATTATCAATGTTTGTACTTATTTCTTAAATAACATTATATTCAGAAGCTTTCTAAGCTAAAATAGTAAGGGCCTTTATATATTGTACTAGTCCCTACTAAAATTTTTATATTGTTTAAACTTTCAATTACTAAAATACTTTTTTCGTCCACCGTAATTAAAATACATTTTTTTAAACTTGTAGTTTATACCGTTTTTTAAACATTAATTTAGAAATTAATTTAATAAATATATAATTAATTGCCTTAAATTAAACTGCCTCATTGGTCTAGTGGTTAGCATATTCGACTCTAGATATGAGATTCCGGGTCGGGCCAATTCAAAAATCAATATTGAGTTTTCTATTAAGGTTTTCACAATATTTGCCCGAAGTTGGGAAGTTGGCAGTGTGATTGTTGGCACCCCCGTGCCACGTTAAGCCGTCGGTCCTGCGCATTATCTCTTTTCTGTCGTGTCGGATTCCCGTCACATCGGACTATGAGAGTGAAGGAATAGAGAGTGCACTCGTGTACCATGCCTGCCATTCCGCCTTGGAGCAGTGTAGTGGATCTACGCTCTAAAAACCCTGTCATATGAGTGAGGAGGCCCGTGCCCAGAAGTGGGACGTTAATGGGCTGCTACTTATCTTTTAAATGAATAATTATATTTTTTTAACCATAATTAATCTTTATGGTTTGCAACAAAAACGGGTGAACGAAGTCATTGATGAAATAACGTTAGTTTTATTTTACATTTAATATGAATTATTCTAAAAATATTCAAATATGTGATTTTTATTTTAAATATAAATTTCGTTTGAAATTATATTTCATGAACCTCGTTGATATTATGTAAAGCACACAATGTCTTTTTTCGCTTTCAACTTATATTCTATGGTAATACACTAATGACAATTATAGAATTCTTTTTATGACAAATTTAATGGAGTTCCCCACCCCTTACTATCTATCTGTCTATATTATATTAAATCGGTGTACAAAAATTAGGTCCATCTTCGAAATGGATACCGTTTATGTTAATATAACAATATTTTAATATTCACTACAAGTACTTTACTGAGTACGTGTTTATGGAAAGCTTAATATAGTATAAACAAAAAATATATTTTAAGGTTTGTTTATTGCAAAAAAATGATTCTATAGACATGACAATAAAGTAACTAAAGTCAATAACTTTAGGTTACCAAAACACAAAATTAGATAATTTCTATGGTTGTGGTAAACTATGATAAATGATGTCCAATACCCCAGTGGCATGGTTCGTTGTCACTGGTTAGAGGATATCTTTCACTGGAGAGCATAATTGGTGTAATGCTCGCCTATGAAGTTGGGTGGAGGGCGGTTGGCTTCTTTTGCGAGTCCATCATCTCGCAGAAGGAGACAAATGAAAGGCTAAGGGAGCAAGCGGCCGAAGCCCTCCCTAGCCGTCTGAGGAGGCTGGGTGGCAGAAGTCGCACATGTGCGCTTCATGCTTCACCCTACTGAATTTTAGGTCATCATAGTCGGTGTCATCCGGGTCACAAGAGTAGAATACGGTTAGGGAACATCTAGTGATCTCACTCATGGATGAGCAGGCTTACGCTGGGTTTTAATGGGTATTCTGTTATCTGCGACTCCCATACTCCCGATCGGAGAATTTCTTTCATCGAAGTGCGTATAGGCATTTCCCGGTGAAAATAAAAGGATATTACTCCAACATCCTAAACGCAAAGGCGTTAGCGCGCACAAGATTAGATAAATTAACGAAATCCTCAAAGGCTCCTCTTTAATACGTTAAGCAATATAAAACACAAATATATCTCGTATGTAATCTCGAAATGATGAAAATGTATCTCCGAAGCGACTCTCTAAAAGTATATTCACGTATATGTTTGGTCTGTGGAAAATGAAAAATAAAATTGTCCCAAGTCAATTTCAACGTTTCTTTTAGAGCAGACGAAAACCTTATCTCTCCCCGCCTTTATTATTTTCCAAGTCCAACCGCAATATTATGCGAGACGGCAAGGCAGATGGATCAGAAAACATAAATCTGACGTCTAAACATGTTTGTGATGAAAACGTTTTACGCTAAACGGTTTATTTTTTACTGCTTTCATGCACTAATCGTCTTTTGAGTACTACACTTTTTTGATATAAAGAACAACTAAAATTATCCTACCAAAATGTTGTGCGAAATGTGTTTTTATTTAAATTTTATGTCTAACTTACTTTTGAGTGTGTCGCTGGCTCAATTGTGCTTGTACTTACGTCGTTAGTAGAGCTCCTGGGTTCGATCCTGGGAAGGCAAATTAAAAACCACGTATTTTATAATTTGTTTGGGTCTCGCCTGGTGGGAGAATATTGTCATATCTAGTCGTTCCGGTATAATCTCGTGTAGAAAGCCTAAAAGTTAAATTACCTAGTATCAGATTAGCGCGATTCTGTCTTGGGCTGTATCATCAGGTAAGCGCACAGTTAAGGGCTAACCTGTCAGAAATAAAAATAACCTATATTACAGGTGGAGCCCAATGGGTCAGTCAGTGTCTACGTGGAAATGCGAGTAGTCTGATAATCAATCGCGGAAACACCTTTTTTGCCAAAATATCAGAGTGAAGCAGCTATATTATTTTGCCGCATTTCGTTGAGTAAGTGATCTGGATGCTAAGATTTTGTGGTGAGAAAGGGCTGGCAAAACATTTCAACATTAGTTTAATCAGTACCATTCGTTCGTTGCTTAATTTTTATAACACAATTATAGCGATTTTTTCATTCAACGTTATATTGTTAAATTATCGGCAGTGTAGTCATAAATGACTCAATCATAATCTCAATATAAAATACTTTTATAAAATAATTTTGGGAGAACATCGAAATATTACTATCGTACATACATCGATATATAACATGCCTAAAATATTTTTTTTATAATTTAGTTTTAAAATATCGTAATATTTATATAACTGAATATTAATATTTGAAAGTGATATATGCAAAACTTGTACCAGGAATCAATTCGTGTATCGAATGCATAAAATATTGAAATTGATATCTGCTGCAAAAATTTGTCCAATCAAATTTTGTTCTCTAATAACCGTTTACATTGATTATGATTGCGAATACATGAATCCGTGATTTAAAAAGTAGTTTTTTTGTTGAAAAGGAAAGATTATATCTATAATATTTATAAATAAATGAATTTGTAGATATAATCATTTTGAATGCATTGTTCATGCATCTTTCTCTAAAAATGCTAAGTCTAAACAAATTCCAAACATCATAAATTGGTTAAAAAGTAATTTGTTTATTTGAATTTTAATGTTGTTTTTATATTTGAATGTCGAATAGTTTAATACTAAATTTTATTTAAATGAAAAAAGTACTGGGGCAGTGCTTTTTTCTACCTCATTGGTCTAGTGGTTAGCATGTTCGACTACAGATTTGAGTTCCGGGGTTCGAGACCCGGGTCGGGCCAATTCAAAAATCAATATTGAGTTTTTTAGATTTTCTCAACATTTGCCCGAAGTTGGGCAGTTGGCGCTGTAATCCACCCCCGTGCCACAAAGAGCACGTTAAGCCGTCGGTCCTGCGCCTGATCTCTCTCCGGTCGTGTCGGATTCCCGTCACATCGGACTATGAGAGCGAAGGAATAGAGAGTGCACTTGTGTGCCATGCCTGCCAATCCGCAGTGGAGCAGCGTGTTGGGTCTATGCTCTAAAAAAAACCCTCGCTCCTCGGAGTGAGGAGGCCTGTGCCCAGCAGTGGGACGTTAATGGGCTGCTACTTACTTTTTACTAGGGCATTTAAAAATTATAATATATAATGAGGATTTTACGTCTTGAAAGTTTAAAATTAGTGAATTTTAGTTTATAGAAATATCAGAATTATCAAATCATTTTTACAATTACAATTAATTTTACAATTAAAATTGACAATTAAAATTGGGTTCTTCTAACAAATAGTTTTTAATGATAAGTTGATGTTTATTTTATAGCCTTATATGTATGAGAGAATACGTAAGGAGATTAAAATGGTAGAGAATACTGAGTGAACACACACCTGTGCATTATAATGTCTTCCGTAATGTTAGCTAATCTCTCTCTAAGATTGGCCTTCGTCGCTGTAATTCTATTAGAAGATATTAATAATAAACATACCCAGATATTTTGATACACGGAATCTTAAAGTTGTGATTATGTAGTTTAATAGTTAGTCCAATAGGAACTTTACTACAGTTTTATAGTACTTTATGCGTAAAAAGTTTTATTTTATTGCTAGCTTATAAATTCACAAGGTATATGTAAGTATGATACGTATGAAAATGTTTGAGATTATGTCGTTTTATATCGACGGTCACTATGTAGTTAAATATAAAACACATTGCCTAAGACAATGCTTCATTATTATATATAAATGTACTAGTTTTGTATTAATGATTTGTTTTAATAACTATAAGATTTAAAAAATCGATAAACTGCATTCATAATCATCAAAATTACAAAAACGTCCAATGTGTTAAATACAATTTCTGTTTTCATATGTAGACTCGATGTTTATTTAAAGAACGAATTTAATGAAATACCTTTTTGACTTAAAATTTTCGGTTACGTTCGCCACATTTGTTATTTAATTATCATTATCATCGATACAAGTACAATACAGTTGATTTAACAAGATCTTAACTAAATAATAAATGTACTGTGATGATATATTTAAATGCATTAACTGAATTTATAACAAGTTAAAAATGTTTGCGTCATGATATTAGTTTTTGTATTGACTAAAGCGGCGCGAATGACGATAGTTCATAGAGTACTAGGGGAGCGTTGACAATAGTATTAATGTATTGAGTTTAATGTTTAAGAGATCTGTGTATAAATCAGGATTAATAGAAATACACTTATCAATAAAACAGTGTTATTTATCAACAGGAGGGACCGTCGATATACTGAAATATGCTCTTAATTTGGCGTATAATCATTTAGTATGTTACAATTAGTAAATCAGAAGGGAAATATAGCTAAACCTTCCGTCCATAAAGAAGTTTCTGTTCCCTGCGGTGGGTCATATTACCAACAATAAAGTCGCAGCAGGCATTTGTTATTACCACCTTTCCGCATTTGGTTTCGTCACCTTCGTGTACGGTTTTATTAGCCTCTTTATGCTTATCACGGGAAAATGTCTCACTCTGTGGGCGTTTGTGAAATTCTTCGCATAGCTACGTCGGGCGTAGCATAGTTCGCTGCGTTTCCGTTCCTTTCGAATCAGAGCAATCCTGCCAGATATATTTGAAAATGCAGCTTTATTTCCATCATTTCTCCATTTCACAGGTCACCTACACGATTTAGAATGGTTTGATGCTCCGAAACTGTAAATTCTATTATGTTCGATCATAAGTTTTCCATAGTCGATCTGATTATGATAAATTTGTAGTAATATTTAATTATTTATATAATTAATGCATTTGACTGTTATATTTTCTAATGGTAAATGATGATACAGACGAAAACGGTAGCGCGTGTACCTGGATATGCGTATGGTCTCTACACCATATTGGTTTTTATGGTGGGTGCTAACTAGCACCGGCAGAAGTCTCTCATAGTTAAGTCCTAGATAAATCAGAAAATACGATTTTCGAAATTTGACGAGAATTCAAGCGAGGACTAGTGAAGCAAAGTGCTCTGTGCAAAACTGTGCAATCTCAACTAATATTATAAATATAAAACACCACAATCTTTCCGCATGTCTGTGAAGTTTTCAAACCGGCTTCTTTTTAATAATTCATAGAATGAATACGCGTCTTACGGAGACGAATGTTTCTGTTTTTGACTAATCTATAAATATAACAATCAATTGCTGTTCGTTAGTCTAGCTCAAGAAGCGTTGGACTGATTTGGCTAATTTTGGGTTTCAATTATTTGGGGATCTCCGGGGAAGGTTTAAAAGGTGAACATAGATGAAAAAATGCTTAGAATTTTGGCTACATTTCTTTATTAAAGATAAAACATTGCAATTATCAATCAGCTTTTTTTATTTTTTGATTCTGAGGCGGTACGAAGTTTGCAAGCTCAGCTAGTCTAAAATTATTATATGTTATTTAATAATGCGATAAATAATAATTTTATTAGGCATCCTAATTATTTCATACCTAATACGCTAGACCTCAATGATATATATATATATATTTTTCAAAATATTAAACTAACCTTGAAATAGAAGCCGTGACCTCTGTTATCGCAAGAAATGTCTTGGCTGTTGGTGCAGTGAAGTATTTTGAATATAGTTTTCGGTTATGGGCTAATGCGTTAAGTTAAAAATAAAAAAATATTCTATTTCTGTTACTAATGTAAAATAATAATAAGTAAATAAAGAATATAAATAACTGTTAATAAATGCACGCCAATTCTTACACTGTAAGAATAAAAGTTAGGCTTGGATGCAACGTTCGTCATGAAAACTAAATGCGTGTTGGTTTGTTTGGACCTAGTGTGAAATATGACGTGAGTTTTCACTTTAATGCAATCCACTTTTATATTTATCCTTACAGCATTTCCATTTTATTTGGTAGAATATATTTTAAGCACGTTGGTTACTATGTCTTATATTTACTTACTAGCTCAACCCGCGAATTCGTTTGGGTGGAATGTTTTTTGATAGCATTTTCATTAATTTAGGCAAATTGTTTTACAAATAAGAAACATACCCGCACTGCCCTTGGAGGGTGGAATTTCCTAAAATTTACTTTTGATAGTTTCCATTATGTCGAAAAAAATTCTGACTAAGTTTTACATACTATAAGAGCATAAGAGATATAGTTTGTAAATGTGAAGTTTGAATTTTTTTTTAATTAACACCCCCGCAACCCCCCTTGCGGGTGGAGTGTCTGAAAATCCATTCTTAACTAACTTTACTCTGCAAAAGGAATGTTCCTACCAAATTTCAAGTCNAAGGTGGACCGATGATATAAAGAGGGTCGCCGGTAGCCGTTGGAGCCAGGCGGCGCAAGATCGGGCCTTGTGGCGGTCATTACGTGAGACCTATGTCCAGCAGTGGACGTCCATCGGTTGAAGCGACGACGACGACGACGAGTCTAAGCTATAAGTATACATCAATTGAATGGGCTCCTTTGTCTATACACACACACATATGGATGTTCTTTACTTATTTTAAAACCATCAACATGAAACTGGTATTATTAGAAAGACAATACCAAGATGGTTTGAGACTACTACTTCCGGATGCCTTTTTTCTAAAATAAATATACCCGAAGTTATTCCTTCTAACATTAGCTATATGCAAGTGAAAGTGCCGTCATAATCAGTGCAGTTCTTTCACAGATTAGCAAGAACAGAAATAGAGACAAAGAAATAAAAAAAAGGATCTTTTCAATAAATACCGTATATATACTTTCAAGTGCATTTAGTGAAAAGTATTGAATTTGAAATTAAAAACGTGCACTCCAATTGTTTTTATTTTGTATCCTTTGAGCTCAACACAAACGGGTCGTAGCCAATCAAGACCACTATTTTTCTATCTAATAATGAAAAGCTCTTTTATTCGAATTCTATGTGACCGAAATCGTGTAGTGAAAAAGTTGAGTGCGGTTAGTTTGTTCTTTAAACGAAAATAATTTTTGTGGGAAAATCTGTATTCCTGTCACAAAAAGAGTTTGTTTGCTACTGAACCCGAGTATACAAAGGTCGTGAAAAAGAGGTATCTATTTTAAGTCGGTTTGATGATCCCCCTCAAAAGGTATGCAACTCACTAAAGTTTATGTAATTTTTGACCAAATTAGAGATTTTCAATCTTCGAATAATGAAGTTAATCGTACCGAACGTAGTTATATCAAATACTTGCTTGACTCGATATCTCTAATAGATATAATCTAATTTTGAAATTACACACAATATATTTTGTAGGAAAGTGAGTTTGAGTAAATTATCCAAAGTTTTCCCTCTAACAGACACACTTAATATTTTAATTTGTTGTGGTGATGACTTTACGTTTATTTTTTCTCTAAGTGCTAAAATTAAATCTAAAATAGTGCATTTGTTTCGCGAATTTTTTTTATGGCTGAGTGTAGTGCTTGACTGTGCTCTCACCTGATAGTAAGTGATGATACAGTCTAAGATGGAAGCGCGCTAATGTGGTAAGAGGCGAGATACTCCTTACGGTTTCTGCACAGCATCGTACCGGAACAACACAAATCTCTTTGTTTTGGCGGTACGTCTTTGCTGGTAGGGTGGTAACTAGCCACGACCGAAGCCTTCCACCAGACCAGACTCCAAATTACAAAATACAATTTTCTAAAATCGCCCTACCGGGGATTGAACCCGGGACCTGTGCTAGCAAGGCGAGTACTCGCACCACTGCGCCAGCAACTAAATGCTTATAAAAGTAAGTCTGCTGTAGTAAAGTTCGATGTCTACATTAACCGCATAAAAATATTGTTATACTGTATGGCTTAAATAATACATCACAATTAATGCAGCTGTTAAAATTTAATACTCTAAACTATATATTTGCGAAAATTTAGTATGTTTAGTGAAAAAAAAAGAAATACCCATTCAATGAAATATTACTCGCTGGATTATGTGTAACTTATCGGTCACATAAAATTTTTTAAGTATTAATTTTATTTCTCGTTGGGATATATTCAAAAGTAAGCTTATTTTAAATCGTATTAACATTAAAATACAATATTTGCGGTTTTTTAACATGCACGTAATCATAAGTAAAGTTTTTCATTTGAATTACAGAACGATATTTCAATTTTGAGTACGATGTCATAAAATACAATAAGGATTACTGTTTAAAACAACTGTGAGGAGCGGAGTCTGACATCTGACGCAAAACTAATTTGCACTATATTTGAGTCCGTTAAAATATAACAGAATCTAATTTGCATAAACCTCGCCTGTTTGTTTCATGCGAGGAGTGTATCCGCTTTACCGGGACTATTTTGTACTCGATTTATTTGTATGCACGATGTGACGCGGACGTGAGTGCCTGTAAACAGTCTGTGCTGAAAATTTTAATGGTGATTAGTAAGTCACGTATTTGTTTAGCTTGTAAAATACACATTTATGTTCGTAAGTGGAGACATGACAATAAATAACTAAATTTATCCCTCGTAGATTAACTCAACGTACTTCATTATATACTCGTGTATATTTATTTTCAATACTGAAACATTTTATAACATGCGGTTTCAATTAATACTGTCTTCGTTTTCACAAGTAGGTTGTTATCCTTTATCAATAGCTCACGTAGGTACTTTGATAGTAATAATAAGTTAAGGTCTCTCTTGTAAAGTCCGATATTTGTTAATTTCATAACAATAGTTTGTTTTATTTTATTTTCTTATATTAAGCTATAATCGGAGTGGGTACTGGTTTCTGAAACACAGTTATATCTAGTTCAGGAGCCAGTAATTCACGTTATTTAAGAGCCAATTGTAAGAAACAAACGATTCTAAGCAATTGTAAACTTGTAATAAATTTTCATTTCATATACAAAATAAAATATTTTAACCTCATAAAACAGTTAAAATATTTCTTAATTCCATAAATAACTTTTTTTATAAAGAATAGATTAGTAAGACCTCAATCGCCGCGAACTTCTCTAATACAGTTTCTAAATTACGAGATTTTTTAAGACTGTTACAATTGTAAGGAATATATTCATAGGAAAATAAATTATAGAAAGAAAATAGACCATCAATGTGCTAAATCTTCCGTAAATTAAACCGTATTTTGTTGGATAATTATTTATTTTAAAAGCTACATAAAAATATCAAAAGACCTTTATCGTCAGATTAAACCTAAGTAAATATATGTCTAGTAAGTTTTTTATGACTGAGTAGTTAATTTTATAATCTTTAAGGCACAATATGGCCATTTTTCCTTTTAAACTAGGGGCGTTAAAACAATTTAAAATAAAAATAGTTCTTGATATATACAATTAGTAGTATCATACAATTTTTTTCAAGTTTGAAAGACATACAGTTATTAATGTTCTTTTGTAAATTTAATATCAATACAGTTCAGTATTTTTAAGTATATATAAACTTAACATTAACATAAATAACAATAAAAGTATTATTATATGGATAACGACACTTACATGCTGTCAAAGTACCATCCGGCCTTAGGGTCAAGGGTGACTTCAACTAAGCAAATATTAAGTTAATTTATAGTAAATAATCGTTAACAGCACTACCATAGTTTCAGTAAGGATTTAGAAATCCTTTGTACAAATTTTAAAAATACTTTAGGATATATAGTGCACTTTTAGAAAGAAAAATACATCAGCATCCATTCACGCTCGTCAGGGACACTAACTGCATGTAGTGTGTCGTTTAGACTTCTTAGCAGGAATGTAAGTGCACAACGTAAAACAATATTCCGTACTACATACTATTGCAACGTCGTACCAATTTTATTCATGTCCAAATATATTTTTAAGACTTCTAATCCATAAGTTTAATTTAAAGTTACCCAATCATTTGATGCGCATCAAACATTTTGATGTACCATTATTGTTTATTCTTTTTAAAATCATTGACAACCTAATTGATACTACTTGTCTTGCTAATATTCATCAAATAGCTAGAAAGGAAGCAATAAAATTTTTTTATTTGTGGCCCTTTTGACGAATATGGATAACATTACAAAACCCTACTCATTACATGACACAACATTATGATAATCACTCTGATATCTCTAGCTTTAATTTTTTGGTGATTCGTTAAAACGGAACTAAATATTATTCAACAAAAAAATAATAAACAGGTTTTTTTTCCTATTTAACGCTGGGAAATCCTCGTGGATACCATTCGGAGACGTGGTCACAAGAACGCGACTGATAGACATTCGCAACCCCGCCAGCGATGTGCCTGTTTAGGCCCAACTCGGTCAATGACCAAAACTTACTCCGAAGGTGGATTGCCTGAATCACCAGGCAAGCCACCAATCATCTCGCGGGACCTGTCTTTGTTGGGCATCGGACCCCGCTTCCGTTACCCAAAGGTCACCACTAAGGAGGGGGACGGCGATCCTGGGCCTCTCGCCTCCTTCCTGGCCTTCTCCTGCGAACGGTCGAAGTAGCCACGTTCGCCTCCCTCAATCGTTTAGCCATCTCCTTCCGCGTCATGACATCCCCGCAGAAGGAGAGCGTAACAAACCATGCTCTCTCGCTGCTTACCATCATTGTAATGACGGTAGGAAGCGAGAGATCCGCACCAATAATGTCGGTGCGGATAATGGGCCGTGTCAATGGCGCAGCCACACTCGTGGCACACCTCGGTAGGCTCACACCTAGTCTAGATTTATTGTCGGTGCATGTCCGAGTTGTATCCTTAATATTAAATAAAAAAATTTAAATTAACTGTTTTTCGCTAAATGTCAAGGATTTATGCAGTAATTTTTGTCTCTGCCATGGACGGACCAACTTTGTCAGGACTCTCACTGGCAGATAGCTGACGAAGGAATACATTAGGTTACATTTATTTAAAAAAAAATCCAGAATTAAGGGAGAACACCACAGTGAACAAATCGTCACATATTTTCAATATCTTTTATGAACGACTAGTTGCCCATAATTTATTTAAGATTAATTAATAAAAAAATGTACAGCGCTTTCTGTTTGAAAACTCGTGGTAAAAGGTTAGAAAGTTTCTACGTAATAAGCTTTAAAATATATTTTTTTGTATTACATGTTCTAAGTATCTTTTGTTACGTCAGCTTGTGAACAAATAACTTGTAAATAGGAGTGGGTAAAAGAGTATAGCAATAAATAAAATAACTTCGTTTCAGTGAATAATGTCTGCAATCCGAAAAAACAAATATGTAGTACGAAATAACAAAGAATCTTTTTATTAACTAATGTAATTGGAAAGGCAATTGTCTTAACTGCGAACAATGTAATTCATCGCATAATACAAACAAACACGACAAGACGTTCGATCAATACTAATCGCCGTAATTAAATGGCTTCTTTCTTTGTTGTCGTTATCTCATCCTATATAGGAAAAGAAAAACCTTTAAATAGACGTATGAGTATAATACAAAAGAAACTTTAACCTTATGATGAATGTATAGGAAAATTCTCTATCTATATGCTTTAAAATCTAAAATATTTTGTGCTATTGCAAAAATGGTGCTACAAAGAAGCAGATATAATGAAATAGCACGTGGTACATAATTGTAATTTTCATCTTATATAAGCACGCTTCACTTGGGGAGTATGCTGATAAATGAGTGACGTTACGAAAAGTGTAATGCGGCGAAACGAACGACCGGGGTACATAAATTATATATTTGTTGAAAATTAATACATGTATATACATGTAAATATTACACAAATCTAAACGTACGCACATATATATATATATGTCGGAGTGCAATAGTCTGTAGGACGCTGGCGCCATCTGTCTATCGGCGTGGGGCAAAGTCAATAGTGACAATCCGGCGCGCGTCTCTCGGTAGTTTTCGAGTGACGGTCCGCCAGAGTGGTCGATTATTGAAACTGTCGCGCGTTCCAACCTATTATTGTTAATGTTTTTGTGTAAATTGTTATCGGGAACATTAAGTGATTGGACATTATAATCTGAGTTAATTAATAAAGTGATTGATTGCACCAACATTATCCACCAAAGCCACACACACATATCTACAGTATGGAGATCGAGTTATCGATGCCATTAATGACGATGTCGGCGGAGAACCCTACGCCCCTATGCTTTATGCTTCTTCTCTCTCATTCTCCGACGTATATATTTATGGGTGTGTTTTACTTCAGTCGTATAACCTAAAGCAAATCCGGTTTATTGTTATTTTTATATTATACTAGTTGACCCGGTGATACGTACCGCCTCAGAGTCAATAAATAGAAAAGCTGACTGATTATTCCAAAGTGTTTCAAGTTCAATAAAAAAATGTGGTCAAAATTTTAACCGTACAGTAAGAATTCCCGACAAAATCCGTCAAAAATTATAGGTACGATAAGTTGTCAATGTCAAAAACAAATGAAAATAAATGTGATTTTTGGACGACGGGACGAACATCAAAAGTTTGACATTCAAAACCACGAAAATAAAATATCACTTTTAAATTTAATTCCATTTCGGAACGATTTTTAAATTCAATTGAGTTCAAAATGCACGTCATTTTGAACTCAATTAAATTTAAAATGGACATTAAATGTTTCACAGGTAGGAATTGTTTTTATGGGAAAGCGAAAAGACTAACGAACAGCGATATATATATNATATATAGATTGTGATAATATTTATGTGTACGTTTATGTGTAGACGTAAATTTTATAATTTAAGTTGATCAGCTATTGGTGGACCTTGAATAAACAAAAAAAATTACATACATATTTATTAGGAGCTAAATTCCAAGGGATTGGAAACTACGCGGCTGAGGCTGTTGAGAACACCTACACATCTATAAATAATATTTTCACATCGAAGCTTAACTTAACCCGTGTGTTTTAAAAGCATTAATCAATGCAAATGGAAGTTAATATCAATGCATTGAATTTTGACACTGCGCCGTATTCAAAAGCCTTTGAGTAATATTACTGCATGAGTTTCGCACTGGCTTAGATAAGATCTATATAATACAACTTTAACTTGAATATATATGGAGACTGAAGTTTCACAAATGATAGGAATACTCGTAGTGTAGTACACAGAAAGATAAACGCAATCAACTCCGTACTAGTTCTATTTACTTGTATCGAGTTCTGTTAGTTATTGGATATGATTATATCGCAATCATATGAATATTAACTACATTAAATGTACACAAATATATTTGTTACTCAAATTCTTGAGTTCTATTATTTATTACAATACCAGATTAAACAATAAATAAAAGTTAAGACAACTTTTGCGCCATTCAACAATACATTATATAAAAATACAGGACCTTTAAATAGATGCGGCTATACAATTTAATTAATTCATTAAAAATGTATCGCAACCAAGAGCTATCTATTTATAGTTTCAAAAAATGTTTGAACTTTACTAGATCACTAAAAAAGTACGTTATTAACGTTCGAAAATTTGTATATGAGGATAGTTTGAATCAATAGTGAGAACTGAAAAAGACATATTTAACTACTCTTTCTTTGAATTACATTTCGTCCTAATAGTAAATAGACAAAGACTTAGTTAAATGAGTAAATGAAGTATGGTTACATTTATATTTGGTGTTACTTTTATTTGTCTTTTTTACAAATCTTTCCCAGCTTTTATAAAAAGTTATATTGAAAAGAGATAAAAAAAATACCTTGTGTCTAAACAGTGGACTATGTTTATTTTTACACCAACCAAAAGACTTTTGAATAACGCATTATGTAAAAAAAGCGGCTGAAGGGAATGGAATTTTAGCTACGGCCTTTATAGCAGCGTTGAATATGGCGAGACTTTTAGCGTTTTAGCTTTCAATGTCAAAAGATATAAAAACTCTGTTTAAAACGGATTAAAAATAATATTTGCAGAAGATAGTTTATGAATTACTCAATTCTTCTATTAGTTTGTACAAAATAGAGACTTTTATACTATATATCACCATACTATCAGGTGCGATAGATGTAAACATCTAGAGATCAGAAGCAGAACCGTTGGCTTAACGCGCTCTTTGAAGCACGGGGATGGAGCACACCGCCGGCTTTCAACTCCGAACAAATACTGAGAATTTCTTAACAGAAAACTTAATATCGTTTATTGATTAGTCCCACCTGGGACTCGAACCCATGACCTTATGTCTGTTTCCGAACAACCTGACCTCCAGACGAGTGAGGCAGCTAGATCAATAGGATAAAACAAATTCACGTATAAAATTAAAAAAAAAACCATCCTTTTATAAGTTAGCTAGATTGCCATGTTTGTTTTATACCTAAATAAATATTAATAGGTATAAAACACCACTTATTGAAACTAATCTAATTCGATCAAAAAAATTGTATCTTGTTTGTTTTCGGTTGTTCTTTTACATTTTTCTAAATTATTTCTATCAACCTTATTATCTAGTTTTTTCAACACTGGGGAGTGTTGATATAAAAATACTAAACGGTCAATTCCAATTTATCTTTTTGCATGTATAACATCAATTAAAATAGATTATTGAACTATAAGGTTATATATTCGCTAGAGTTATATTGGAGACAATTAAATAACTTGCTCATGTCGCATTTTATTATCGAAAAATCTTTAAGACCCAGACAGGAAGACGCCGGGAACTGTCGTAAGAAACTTGCTTTTACTAGCTGCTGTAAATTCTATATATATTTATATGTTAAAGAGTTTACACTACTTAATATATTTGTAATTAGAAGTTCATAGTTCAAATCGGTTTAAAAACAAATTAGAGTTAAATGTTATTTTAATTTATCCAAAAACATATATTTTTACAGGTAATAATAAATATTTAAAGTTCCTTATAAATAGGTACTATGCTGTATTAATAGAAAAATAATATATAAGTCGGAGTGCTAAGACTGAGAGTAAAGGAATAGAGTGTACCCTTGTGTAATATGCCTGTCAATCTGCATTGGAGCAGTCTGGTGGGTCTATGCTCTAAAAGCCCTCCCTTATATGAGTGAGGAGGCCTATGCTGAGCAATGTTAATGGGCTACTACTTATCTTAATGCTTTATTATGCTGCTAATTGCAGTTTTATTTAATGATTAATAAGGCAAAGGTAAGTAATAGCCTATCAACGGCTCACTGCTGGACACAGGACTCCTCATTTAATGAAAATAGGGTTTTTAGAGCATAAACCCTTTTTTTTTTGCTTCCTACAAAAATATAGGAAACGCAAGGACAAAAGCTTTGTCTTGCGGGATTAAAATAAGTAAAATAGAGCATCGCGTAATCTTCTTTTGAAGTAGTAACTTTATATTTTGTTTAACCATAAGAAACGGCTCTTTTTAAACCAAATCTTTTGTCGTAGCGGACTTAACGAGACATTTTTAAGATTTTATTTTTATTCTTAAGTAAAGTAATCTAGAATGTCTAATACATTATATTGATTTGTGTTTAAAATGAGTTAAAAGGTCTTATTAAATGCATATAATTAACACTTAGGTGTTAATTGTATGAAAAGACCGAATTTAATTCTGTATTTTCAGGGTAATTCCCTGAACCATATTGGTAGAATTTTCATAAATTTCGTGTCAAAAGCAATTTTTTATGCAAGAAATGTATACATTATATTCAAAAACTTAAGTTACAAGTTATATAAACGCATGAATAAAGTAGATTTAATAAAGTGAGACATACGCACCGTAATGGATAACGTTATTTGCAAAAAGCTTCAAAGGTTTGAGCTCTGGGGCGTAAAAACGTATATAGGGACTGATCCATTATTCAATGTATTACTTTTATTGCAACGCCTGGGACAGGCGAACTAAGACGAACAGACAAATATAGTAACCAATTCTTTAGGTAATTTATTACGTGCAATATATGACGCAGTGTTGAATGGATACAGTGTTGAACGCACTAAACAAATCAAAATATCTTTATTCAAGTTGGCCTTTTAGAGCACTTTTGAATCATCAAATTTACTTTTTTCACACACTAATTCTAATGTACGTCTGATGATGGTATTAAAGAACGACTTAAAATCTAAAGTTACGAGGGTTCCTTCGCGCCCTGATCTGAAAAGAGCCCACAACAAACTCAGTTGGGTGTTTTGTATTTGTTTTCGTTACTATGATCATAAAAATATAATATTAGTTTATATATTTCAATTCAAATTAGAGCAATACGTTCACTCCCACGCGTTTCTATCGTCTACGTAAACTTGCAACTTATAATATGATTTTTCTATCAACTTTCTTTTAACAAAGACTTTGAATTTAGTAATTAATATCTCTAGAACGTTTTGTGGGAGTTTATTATAGAAAGTTATACATTTAATCTTAAATTAGTAGTAATAACAAGTTTGTTTTTGTTCCTTAATGCAGAAAAGGGCCGTTCGTTCGATTTACAATATGGGTTCAAGAGGTCTCTCGAACCTATATTTTAAACGGCTCTTTTCTGCATTACAAATATTGCATATATATCGGCAGGTAACGATTAATCTACCTCTTATAGTCTTAATACAGACCCATACCATCATCTCTGATATGTGTGTCTAAAGACGGGAAACGAACCACAGCCGAAACGCTTAGTCCATGTCTAGACTTTTCAGTATTTACTATTACTTCACACTCTCCCTAAAAATATATAGTTAAAATTTTCAATCTGTGATAGAATACTTTTTTATCCAGCTTACATATTTTTTCAAACTTGTATTGGATGACATTTATTCAGTTTTATAAAAAAATAATTTCTTATTTAAATTTTTAAAGTGAAAAATTGTATAGCAGCATTTATTGAAAGCTTATATGTTTAAAGTTAATTTGAAGTAAAACTTCTTTAGGCGCATGAGGGTGATAATAATAATAATAATAATTTTTATTTCAATCAAATGGATCATATCTGTTAGTAACAATAATCTTAGCTTAATATTATTTTATGCTAGTTAGTTATTAGTTTATGGTAATTCGTTTGAAGGTTAGGTAGTTTTAATATTTACAAATAACATGAGACGTTTTAATTTGCCACTCGTCACTTAATCATTTAATACTATTAATTACCGAAATGATGTTAAAACAAAAAATAGGAAAAGATTTAATGCTCATTTGGCTGAAAAACTGGGAAAGCTAAAAATATTTACAAGCGAATTGGGTTTGAACTATAGCCTGAAGGTAAGGCTTTGGCTTACCTTAGTACTATTTGTTGAATAATTATCTATTTGAAGAATTTGTATATATTAATCGTCTGATTATTTATACCATACATAATAATGGACCAGAAATAAACATTGTGCATAGCATCGATTAATGTGTTGCCGTAAATAATTTCATATATACAATTCCAACAAAATAAATGTATATTTATTGCTGTTCAAGTACTCCAAGAATATTTTCTCCATAGACTTTCCAGAGCGGATTCAAAAGAGATTAGCATTTCTTAAAAAAAAAATTTCCTTTGATTTAATATGATTTGGAATTAAAAATAAGATTAGTTTGTTGGCACTTGGGAATTGGTATTACTGAATGTGAATAATTTATCTCGCTGGTTAAGGTCTCGGGAAAACCTGTGGGACTTGGCAGATTTATTAAAGTCTGACCTACTGGAAAGCTTTATGAAAAGTTAATTTCTCCCTGTTTTATCTCAGCTACTCGGTTTCGAAGAAGGAATATCTCAGAATAAAGAGGGATGAAGATGAACCTTAAAGAGGGTTCCGCTGGATTTTAATGGGTGCTCTGGTACAACCAACGAGTCCCACACTTATGGAAGGAGGATAGTTTATATAGTATCCAGCGCGCATAAATCATTTTCCAGTGTAAAATAAATGCATACTTTCAACAGGTCATCAAAAATTAACGTTAGCTTTAATTGATTTAATACCGTTGATAAATATAAGTTAATACGAGTACATTCATGCAAATCAGTTAATTTAGCAAAGGCATAAATATTTTCCTTAAACATCAATAATATTTTTCTATATTTTAATATGATTTTATATTCAACTGACTACACGGAATAAGTTTTGATAAATATGCCAGAAATATTCTGGACAGTATCACAGCGAGGAATTTTAATTTTTAATTTTAGAATGCACTATTTTAGGCCACAAAAACTTAAACGCATGTGTTACAAACAGAATGATTTCGTTGTGGTAAAAAGTATTTAAAAAAATAATTCTTCAATATCAATAAAAATATAGTAATAATTAGTATATATAATTATATTCTAGGGTCTGACGTGTCACTAAAAATATAATATGTTTAAAAATTCGTCTTTCCTTGCCTTCCAAGGATGTCTTAAAGCGATCGTCACAAATTGATATCCAAGCATATTAACATTTACAAAGCCAAGTACACCAATTTAAAACAATAGGCGATATAAAAAGATTGAGATAAAAATATTTAAAGCTCCAAAGCTGTGATCTTTACGAACAGTTTTTCGTGAAGCTACTTAAAGATAATTGGCTGAGTAATTTTCGACACGGTACTAAAAATATCGATAGCCGCGAACTCAATGAGATTATTATAAGAAGATGCGATCGACGCGCAGGGATTATATTAGCCTCGAAAAGTCAATATCGCTCGGTTGTTAAACTTTATTGAACCCTTAAATAATTTTAACGCCATTATGTTAACAATCCCAATAAATTTCGACGGGGAAGTTGTCTAACTAACGGTTTAGGGGTGTAATTATTGTGAAATATAACGTGTTCAATTCAAAGGCAAATCGAAAATAGCCTAGTGGATTGTGAAAATATTTGAGCTAAGAGAAAAATTTGACTGGCGACTTATATTAATGAATATCTATGTAAAAACTCTGTGATAATGTTTCACAGCGATGAACTCAACAAACAAAGTAAGTGAGTTAAATGATTTTGTTCTGCTGTATTTTTTCAGACCTAAGGATAGGTTTCATTTAAATAATTGCATTTTTTGAACTGAAATTGTGTCAAATATGAGTTCTGCTGTCAACTAAGTTACATAAGCATCATATTGATTTAGGTGTATGTTTATGAAGTTGCATGGGTGAGCTATCATTTTTATAAATAAAATAACAGTTTTAATTGATTTCAGATTTGTACTATAAATTATGAAACAAATGCTATTAATTAGGTGTACTGAAAATCCCGATGACGATGACTAACAATAAAGACACTAACACTACCATGTATGGTACTGGTATGTACAGTACATACCACTAAAGTAAACTTTACTATTCATATATATATATATATATGTATATATAAAAATTGTTTAAACCTATGTAAACTATAACGCAATACAAAATTTACTCATTCATTACCAATAATCTTCGAAGATTTCGCTTCTGATTAGAAATTTAACAAAGTGACTCGTTTCACAATGTAGACGGATATTAAGTACGGGTTCTTTTACATTACCACGGGATTGGTACTGTCCACTTTAAAAATTAGCATGTTATAAATATTTTTAAACAAAAAATATAGAGTCTTAAATTTTATAACATAGTATGGAACTTATTAAGACTTCAGCATAAAACTTTAAAAAGTGAACACATTAAGTGACAAGGCACTACTTAGCATAATTAAATGGGGTTTTATATAATATAGTGAATCGTATTATCAATAATGTGTCTCTATGAAACCAGACAAGACGACGCCACTCGGGAACTTTCGTAAACTTATTTTGCCGAGATGGCTAGAGAACAACGAACTTTTTATGTGTCAAGTATAAGGAACATTATATTTTCTTACCACGTATTGTTCAGATTTTTTTACAAACTACTTCTTGACTATCTTTTTCTTTTAAATGTCATTATATATGTTCTCTTAAAATTTTCAGTCATGAGTTTGACCAAACCTTACAAAGTTCAAATTTTTTTACTAGTGTGTTTATTTATTACATAATACACTTAAACAAATGTACATACAGAGATAACAACAAATAATTTGTGAAAAATATGTACAAAGATAGGCATATCATTTGGAGTGATCCCCTCCAAACAATCTTTGAATTTTAGAAGCTAACGATAACATCATAGAGTAAATGCAGAATCATAAAACATAATGAAATAAAACTTATAGCTATTTTATTGACAATATACATACACATATTTTCACAAACATACCTATAATATGTTTAATATAATATACTATAATTATATACTAATTTATATCAATATATATACATATAACCGGAGACTGGAAGAAGTAATATATTTTAAAAATCATGTCAATTTCTACGCTACGAATATAAGACGAACTAGTGTGTTCGTCTTAATCTCATTTCATATAGATAAAGGTTTAAGATCTTTATTTCTCATAAAAATAAATTCACTTACATGAGTATATGCACAATATTTACAAAAACTTATGTTAGACGTAACATACGGATTGGCAGTAATTAACAGCAGATCTTAATACTAAGTTAAGAAATTATTTATAACAGCGGGTAGACAGTAATAAAAATATATAAATACATTGAACGGGCTAGGATAGGTTCACAATACTCATTCTACAGGATTCATAATATCTATGTATAGCTTTTGAAATAAAAACCTATTTCAAAAGCTGAAACTTTAATGAATATTCAAAGACACTGTTATTCTAACTATTATTTAAGCTTTCTCGTTAAATGAACTAAATTTTCAGACACTCCTAACAAATGGCGAAAACCTGAACAACACTGGTTTGCCAAGCGACTAAAGGGTTTTTGAAGAACCCGTGGGTGTCATTAATGAGAAAGGAACTGAAAAGAAAACCATTTCTGTACGTCATTCGTCTACCTTAACTATGAAAAGGTTTATGACAAAAAACCACGCATTTGAATTGCTTTTAATATAGAGAGATGTTTTGTAATTTTAAAATGTTGGATATTATATCTTCACAGTTTAACTCGTATTTTTACTTCAAAGCCTTATAAAACTTGAATAAAATGTGGATAATAGAAAAACTGAACATTTTATTATCTGTTCTTTATTTTTATGATACCCTTGGGTCTAGTTCAATAGGATATTAAAATCCTGTTCGCGAAAATATTCCTTCAGGCCAAAAATATTTATTGTTTGGTTTTATTAACCAAATTTAAGTAACGCTACCGTTGGGCTATCTTTATTTCGATGTACTGTATTGTTTAAATAAATAAGGATATGAAGTTAGCAATATATTAACTACCTGTATGACTGTTGGCTGAGAAAAAAGTTTAACTTGATATATCATTTTTAATACATATTTATAAGCCGCCGATTCACTTGATTGAAATTCTAGTTCAGTTTATATGAATGTATTCTTGAAAGGAATGAAAACCTGCCATTACAATGCTTATTTAATAATAAATAATGTCACTAGTGATACCGTAAATTTTTTAACAATATTATAAATATTAGATTACGTTTTTTCAGGTTAGATTGTTAAAAAAAGTATCATAAAGTCATAGATCAGTAGACATTAATTAATCACTCCTGAATAGTCTCTTAGTAACTATTATTAGTGCACAGATAATGCTTTAAAAATATAAGAAAATAAATAAAAATAACTCAAGCTTAAAACAGTTTAATTGGTAATTAAATTTAATAATACAAAACGTACAGTTTGTTAGATAAAACTTGTTTACCTGTGGATTTACATAATTAATTTTAATTTCATAAAAACATTTGCCAAATTTACGTACTCGTTATTATTAATGATTTTTATTATATTGCAGTTATTTGGATATCTTTTACATTAAAAGTTATTTAACTTTAATCAAGATTTCAAAGTGATAAATCTTTTAAAGGGCAACGTCTTTTTTTTCTTAAATCCTCGTGGATATCTGGAATACTCGGGAGGATGTTCCACGGTATGCCGGACTCATACCGGCTAACACCCAGCGGTGCTCCTACACCACTCGGAGACGGGGTCATGAGAACGCGACTGACAGACATTCGCAACCCCGCCTGCTTAGGCCCAACTCGGTTAATGACCAAAACATACTCCGAAGGTGGATTGCCGAAGCACCTGGCAAGCCACCAACCACCTCGCGAGACCTTTCTTTATTGGGCAATGGACCGCGCTTCCGTTACCCAAAGGTCACCACTAAGGAGGGAGACGGCGATCGTGGGCCTCTCGCCTCCTTCCCGGCCTTCTCCTGCGAACGGTCGAAGTGCTCACGTTTGCCTCCCTCAATCGCTTTGCCATCTCCTTCCGTGTCATGACATCCCCGCCGAAGGAGAGCGTAAGTAACCTTCTGTTAATATAAAACTAACTAATGATAAATGAACAGAACCTACAAGTTTCCTTTACTACGTTTCAGTGTAGAACAAACATTTTCCAAGATAAAATAAGCAGATAGATTAAGGCCACATTTCAAATAAAGTAGTGTGCAATAAAATCAAGTGAACCGCAGTCGGATATCTGACACGGAACTAATTCCTGCTATATTTTAATCCGGCAAAATACAAAGGAGCCCAATTTGCATAAACCTCGCCTGTTTGTTTCATGCGAGGAGTATATCCGGTTTACCGGGAATATTTTGTACTCGATTTATTTGTATGCGCGATGCGTCGCGAACCGAGTGGCTGCAAACATTCTGTTCTGAAATTTTAATGGTGATTACTGTATCACGTATTCGTAATAAAGAACTTTCGTTCATCTCCTTTGGTTACCATGTTAATAGCATCGATGAAAATATTAGTTTCGACATATTATTGTGTAAAAGCCATTAAGAGGTCATTTAACTCTAACCAAGCTATCATCATAGTCTGTATTCTGGTTTACCATCAATTAATTGAGATCACAATCAACCACAATATTTTTTTAACGTGATAATGTTTTATAAATTGATATCGGATGTATGCACAAAAAACTATAACTCATTGTCACGTTCCGCCGGAGCCGACTGTGTAAACGTAAGGGCGGAACAAGCGATAGAGAAATGCGATCGGTCTAAGCGTTCGGTTTGTCTACAATAACATCTATTGTGGATTGCTATTAATATAAAATTAAAAGTTTCCATCAATGTTTTCTTATGACGTTATCACTGTATACGTATACCAACTTTTCAGACAACCGATTTTTTAATTCTTTATCTCCTTTATCTTATTTATTACAGTCAGGGGGTACACATCTTTGTCTATTTGTCCGATAGTCATAGTATGGTACACGGGTATGCGATCCCGGGTCCCCGAGCTATTACTGAATCTTCTCAGTCTTCCGAGTCAGTAATATCCTACTACCTTATATTTTCCTTTCTCTTCCTTACAAAGTTCCTATCTTTTTGACCCGTTCCCCCCTTTTATTCCATTTTCCTACCCACTTCCTGCCAGTCCAAGGTGTACCGTGCCGAGGGACTCATGGCTAGGGGCATTTGCCTAGTCGCAAGCGGTGGCCCTGGGACCGGGCGAACCCAGAAATAGGCTAGCCTTATTCTGGCATGCGGGGCTCTGCCAGAATGGACCTATGTTCCCTTGCTACTCGTGGGAACGCAATGGTGATATTATTACATTCCAAAAATGGCGGCGATGAGATTCGCAATCCATCACGTCACGTTCCTAATGGGGGCGAAAAGCGGGCTACCGAGAGCCGCTTTGCTACTTTGAATGTAAGAGGAGGAATGAATGAAAAGATTGATGAAGTATGCCAGATGATGCATGATAGGTGCATAGATGTACTCTGCGTGAATGAGACAAAGAGGAAAGGATGTGATACCACGAAACATAGCCCTTACACAGCTTACTGGTCTGGTGTAAGCAGTGATAAGAGAGGCTGTCAGGGAGTTGGTATCATACTTTCCGAAAGAATGGATGATTGTGTGAAAGAAGTGAAATACGTGAGTCCTAGACTCATCTGGATCAGGCTAAAAGTTGGACTTACTCGGATCTTTGTCTTGGGTGCTTATGCTCCGACGGATCTGGGCACCAGAAAGTCCAATAAAGCCCAAAAAGAAATAGATGAGTATTGGGAAAGTGTGAGTGATACGTTGAATGAATGTGAACCGAATGAGCGAATAATTATGTTAGGAGATTTTAATGGATGGGTAGGTGTGAAACGTGATGGATATGAAAGGACTCTTGGTATGTTTGGTGACAAACGGGTGAATGAAAATGGACGAAGTTTGCTTGGAATATGTGTGGAACATAGTCTTTTTGTGGCAAACACTATGTTTGAGCACAAGGGGATTCATGTGTATACAAGGGAAGAAGGGAATGCTAGAAGTATGATTGATTTTGTAATTGTGGACGAAAAACTGAAGAAGAAAGTTCTAGATGCTCGAGTATACCGCGGGGTCGACATCGATACTGACCACTACCTGGTTGTTGCCCGAATCGGTGGTCTTTTTAATCGGTGGCGCCATAGAAAGAAGGAAACCTCGAGCATTCTTGAACGAATAAAAGTGGAGAGATTGCAAGAAGAGGATGTTAGAGAAGAATATCTGAAAAATTTGAGTGGGCGATTCAAGAGTGAAGACGAAGGAAATGAGATTGAAAGTTTATGGAATAAATTTAAAGATGGAGTGGTTGGTGCTGCTATTGATGTATGTGGCGTGTCTAAAAGGAGGAAAGGTAAGAAAGAGAAGAATTTGTGGATGGACAAAAATGTTCAAGCAGCTGTGTGTGAAAAGAAGAAAGCTTGGTCCGATTGGTTGGCTACAAAAGCGAACCAACGAATGCAAAAGGCAACGAATGATGACGTAAAAAAGGCAAGAATGGAATACAAAAGGGTGAAAGTAATCGTGAAAGAAGCTGTAAGAAAGAAAAAAGAAGAATACAGTGATATGTATGATAGGAGACTTTCTGATGATTTTCAGTCAAACAAAAAGTTTTTCTGGAAATCAATACAATTTGCCCGAGGGAGATCTACTTCCTCGGAGCTTTGTAAAATCAGAAGTTTAGATGGAAGTTTAATAAAAGGAGAAGAATGGATATTGAAGAGATGGAAGGATCATTTTGAAAGTTTGTTTGAAAGAAATGAAGCAGAGGTAAATATGGCCTCTGCGGATAGCAATGAATGTAAGACAAGTGATAGCGAGATTAGTATGGATGACATCATGAAAGCGATAAAAGGTATGAAATCAGGTAAGGCTGCTGGGTATGACAGAGTGTCAGTCGAGATGCTGAAGGCTGGCCGCGGGATTGTGGTAGCTCAGCTGTACTGCCTTTTCAATATATGCTGGGAGAAAGGTCAAGTCCCAAGAGATTGGAGCAAGGCCGTAATTGTCCCTCTATATAAAGGAAAAGGGTCACAGCAGGAGTGCAAAAATTACCGCGGTATCAGCCTTCTTAGTGTCGTCGGCAAATTGTATGCAAAGATATTAATTGAAAGGGTGATTAATGAAACTGATGGGAAAATATGGGACGTGCAAGCGGGATTTAGAAGAGGAATGGGATGTACGGATCAGGTCTTTTCTTTACGGTGCATAACTGAAAAATGTTTGGCTAAACACCAAAAAGTTTATTGCGCGTTCGTAGATTTAGAAAAGGCCTATGATCGAGTGGTGAGGAATGAGCTGTGGTCAACGTTATCTACGTATGGGGTGAGCGGTTGTCTGATCCAAGCATTGAAGTCTCTCTATGAGGGTTCTAGTGCCTGTGTCAGAATAAACGGAGCGTACACGGAGTGGTTTCCTGTCGAAAGAGGTGTTCGACAGGGATGTGTTGCGTCACCATGGCTGTTCAACCTTTTCATGGATAAATGTTTGACAGATTTAAAAGAATGTATGTATGGGTTAAGAATGAATGAATTAGTCATCAAATGTTTACTCTACGCTGATGATCAAGTAATACTTGCGTCATCCGCTAACGAGCTTCAGGAGATGCTAAATATTATGAATGAAGCTTTGAAAGGGAAAGGAATGAAAGTGAATGTAAACAAAACGAAAGTTATGCTTTTTGAACGAGATGAATCTATGATGAATGGCAATATTTTGATAGATGGGGAACAAGTGGAAGAGGTGAAAGAATTTGTATACTTGGGATCTAAATTTACAAAAGATGGAACATGTGACAGTGATATCGAAAGGAGAGTGAATGCAGGGAATATGGTAAATGGTGCTCTGCATGCTTTTATGAATAGCCAGATGGTGTCTCAAAGGGCTAGACTGGCAGTGCATGCTGGAGTGTTGGTGCCAACACTTATGTATGGTAGTGAAAGTTGGGTATGGCAGAAGAATCACAAAAGTAAAATAAATGCGGTAGAGATGAGAGCGTTGAGAAGCATGAGTGGATTAAAACTGAGTGACAGAGTGAGAAATAGTGTGATAAGAGAACGTTGTGGTATAAAAGAAGACGTAGTGACTAAAATTGAAAAAGGTATGCTTAGATGGTTTGGGCATGTAGAGAGAATGAATGAAAGGAGACTGACAAAAAGGATTTATGAGTCAAGAGTGAATGCGAAAGTTGGAAGGGGAAGACCGAGGCGAACGTTCCTGGACCAAATCCAGGACATTTTAAATAACGGCCAGGTCAAGAGTACTCTAAACCGACGAACTTGTATGAAAGATTTAATGAGATTGAAAGAAGCGAAGGAGATATGCAAGGATCGTGGCAAGTGGAAGGATGTTGTCTCTGCCTACCCCTATGGGAATGAGGCGTGATGCTATGTATGTATGTATGTTTATCTTATTGGTAGAAATAAATTCGACATTCTTTTAAGTTATGAATTCTTACACCCTCACGTCTGAGTCACGTTGGTAATAAATTATTTGTTTTATATTATAATGAAAATATTGTATTAAAACAGCACCAATGTTATTTCAGTTTTCTGTCAATTTACTAAAAGAAAGTTGAAGCGAAACTTTAATGGGATAGGTGATATATTTTTTTGGTTTAATTTCTTACGTCCAAGGAAATAAAGAAACTCTGTGTTTTTCCAAGGGCATTAAAATTCATGGAAGGTCTAATCGGATTAAAGTTAGTGAAAAAAAACCCGTAAATAACTGAAAATGTCCAATAAATGCCAACGTAGGGTTCTGACCGTTAATTCGTCGCATTGGTTTAATGCGGGCGAGACAGTATCTTACTCTTCTCTAAATCACCGCCCTTTGAGAAACCTTAATAGGTTTGTATGGTAGCTTATCGAACTTTGTCCAATATCTTAGGGAACAGGTTCTTACTACTTTCTATGGATTCAACTATCATATATTAGTTACTAAGGGCTAACTGGTGTGTGTAAACAACGTACAACATTAGCGTTTACTGCGCTATTAAAGAAATGTTATGCAATTTGCATATTTTGATGGCTTCAACTGCCGAATCCAACTCGGATGGGCAGCGTTCGGAAAACTACGGGACATGTTTCGTCCATAATTCCTTAGTGCTTGAAGATTAAAGTCTTCGAACAGTGCGTGTTGCCAGTGATTACATATGGTTCCGAGAGATGGTCGCTGACTATGAGCCTAGTAAGACGACTCAGAGTCAATCAAATGCTCGGGGTTTCTCTACGTGATCAAATCAGACATAAGGAGATCCGAGGGAGAACTAAAGTTATCGACGTATCCTACCGAATTGCAAAGCTGAAGTGGCAATGGGGAGGGCACATAGTTCGCAGAACCGATGCACGTTGGGGCCCGAAGGTGCTAGAGTGGCGGCCTCACACCCGAAAACGCAGCGTCGGCAGAACCCCCACCAGGTGGACCGATGACATCAGGCGGGTCACCGGCAGCTGCTGGATACAAGCGGCGCAAGATCGGGCCCATTGGAATTCATTAAGAGAGACCTTTGTCCAGCAGCGGACGTCCATCGTTTTTGACGACGACGACGATGGTTTCTATATATTAACTTGCACTTAAGACATTTTGTTTATTTTGTGGATTTGGATGATTATATCACCCTATTTTATTATAAAATTGAAACGGAGGTGGGCAGGTCACTTAGTAAGAAATAAAGACAAAGACAACATCGTAGATGGGACGACGACATCCGTAGACTAGCAGGTGTAACAAGGAAAATAAAAACTCGAGATCAATAATTATGGCAAACTCTAGGGGAGGCCTATGCTAGAAAGCAAAACAATCTTCGCGTACCGGTGTTGAACACATAATTTATTTATACTATATAAGTAAAACGTACCTATGTAAGAATTGTTAAATAAAGGCTTTTTTATTATTATTATATCACCCTATTTATCAACGTAAGTTATCGTTTTTAAAAAAATCATATAGCAATTATAACATGAAGCTTTATAAATATATAATTAGTAAAAAAAGGTAGTACGGTAATAAATATAATATAATTATATCTGAAACATTTTCTTTTAAATTGGGCTTTTGTAATTAACTGGTGGTATAAATAGGATACTGTCTTAAAGCCGTTTTATTGGAAAATAAGATTTGAGAAGAAGAATTTTATTTACATAATAACATAGCCAGCGATTAATCAATATTTTAAAAATTTGAATTGGTTTGCGAAATTTTTAGTCATTCGCGAAGAGTTTTTAAGATCTCGTGATGAATCATTCAGTCAGTAAGTATTTTCTAAATAAATGGGCTTGGGGCATATCGATGGACACTCCAGAGATTCTTAATTTTTATCTCGATCGACATTTGATAAGAAAATAAGTAAATCGTTTACACCGAATAAACAGAGCGCCTAACTACATTTCCCGCTTCATATTTGATAAATTGAACATAGTTTAAGTATCCAACGTATAGTTCACAGCACAATATTATAATATTGTGTGTTACGCTAGAGTGCTACCAATGTCGGCTCAACGCTTTATTAGTATAGTACAACTGAATTACAAAAGGTGAAAAGCCGTGTCCCGATTTTTATTTTATAGTAAATTAGGAGCTCTTATTCAGGATTTTTATAATCTTTAATACTACATTACATGATATGATGTTAAAATATCTAAAAATACGATTTATTGTTAGACAAATCACTAGATACTTCTTAATAGCAAAGTCGCGTACTGATTTTTAAGTTTCGTTTTACAATATTTAAGTTATCAAAATTTTATGGTAATCGAATTGAAGAGTACAAAAAAGGGACATGTAAATATTATTTTTTATATACAAAAGTTCCTCAATAAATAAGTTACAACTGTAATATTATCCTAACACGTTGTCGAACAGTGCAGTGCTGTCATGGCATACGCTTGGACAATATATTGTCTTTGCAGGCAATATTAGATTTATCGCTCCACTTTGTTAGCACTGCTGCTGCACTAAATTGAAATGTTTTTTAAATATTGCATGGGTATATTCTTCTTTAAGAACGGTTTTTAGAGTCGCTCACTAATTTGCAGGTTAAGTAATACTATTCTGATATTCTTCATTGTTATATTACATAGTTTGAATGACTTAAAACACAATTCTAACGTTTATACAAAATAAGAACTGTCACTCGGCGAATATTACGTCAACGCCCCGAACAAAAATAATAAATCCACCAATCACAGTCGTCGTGAAAACGACGACTAAACAGCGTTTAATAAATTTGAGAATTTCCGGAACAGCGTTAAACCGGATTTAGTGCGTGTACATTTCATTGATATAATTGCAAACACCACAGCATAATAAACAAATTTAGCAATTTGATAGCAATCCACAAATAACGATCGGTAACACAGTAAAATTGTAGTTTATCAAATAATTTTGTAAAATATACGTTTATCCCAAGTGTCTATTTTTAGATTGCTCTTGAAATCATTAGAAGATTCCTATGCCCCTGACCATCGACCACTTGAGGTTACGACAAAAAAATCTACTGAAATGTTGTAAATTTATTAATGTATTATAAGTATTTTTGTTCATGAAATTTAAAATAAATAATTAGTTTGTACCGGAAACTTTATACATCTACGTCTTTCCTTCATATTTTATGGAGCTTATTAGCATTCAAGAAAGCGTTTTGAACACGTTAGCAAGTAGCAAGTGCGGGCAATGAGTTGTTTGAGAACTCTGTTATCTATACTAGTAAATTTCTAATTTTATTTGTCTCTATTTAATTACTCTAGTACTGTTTCAATCGAAGATTAAATAATTTCAAGTTATTACATTTGAAGTCATAAAAAACATATGAAATATTAATTATATGGATTAATATACATAGATAGATTAATACAGATATATTATTACTATGATGTTGAAGTAAAACAATTCAGTAGTTAAAGTAAATATATGCCATACAGAGTGTAAGTTGTCTCTCTTATAAATAAGTGAACCTCAAAATCATCAGGCATTTCTCTTGCGGGTTTTATAGGTTATGAATATATTAGATTCAGTTCCGTTTTAAACTGTCGTATACTTCCTCTGCCCCTGACTGATACGTTCCCAGCACATGTATCAGAGGCAAAGGCTGCAGATCCAGCAGAACAAGTGCCTATATATGATAGTAGGAGCTTTGAGGTATGCCAAAAATGATGTCATTCATCGTGACAACGGGACGTACACTATGGCAGTGTTTCCCCAAAAATCCAAGAATTAGGGAGCATATTACGTAGACATACACTGAGAGCTGACTTGGACGGACCAGCCGGCACAATAACGGCAAAATAAACTACCATGTCTGAATTCGACGCATGAGGAAGATGCCTGGGTAGGAGGTATTGCCTCGAGGATAGAACACTTCCATTCAACGAAGTTGAGACGAACCCAGGATAAGGGAGTCGCTTCAAAGATATTCAGATAATATAATTTTTATCTTTAACGAAAATCATAATGATCACATTAATAAAGCAGAATTTTTTTATAAACTGCTTACCGAATTTAGACCAATCTCAGAGAGAGAGAGTTTTTGGAGGAAATTTAGTGTATCTGCCGTCATAACCTTTTATGTATAGGAAATACGATATTTATATAATTGAATTATATATAAATTTAACCGGTAAGACATGTTACCCAGTACCGATAGCTTTACATGCAAACTGAGAACTACTTATCAAAAAATAACATAATACCTTTCCCTTCGCTCGACTTTGATCTTGGCCCAATTTTTTACTGAATTTTAACTATTACGAATTTTGTAATATGTCATTTTTTTGCCAAATCAAAAATTTTATATATTGTATTTATAGTATTGATTAATGCTTAATTTTATATCGCGGTGTTTACTGGTTAATGTTTGATGATAAATGACTAGTAAAATGGTTCGCCCTATTAAGTTGAACATTTCTCCACTCATAAGCTTAATTATTAATTTAAAAATTATACTAACATTCCAGATACTTAATATCATGATGTAGAATCTTTTAGACTTTTCAATGTAAGAAAACAACCAGGGAATTAAAATATTGTACAACTATGTGATATAAGATTTACACAGCACTTAGTTGTTTCTTAAAGTGAAAAAAACTCAATATAGTAAATCTAACGAGTCTGCTTCCGACTTTGTGCTGCTGAAAATCTAATTACATTTACAGCTTCTCTTAAGAGTCTCTAATCTCCTAAACCGTTCCTTTTATTCTTATCCCCCTTTGGTGATAAAACGTTCGTTCTACTAAATCCATTGTTTTAAGAACTGTTCCAGATTCTTCTTATTTTACTTAAAAAGTGTACATATTTATTAAAATAACTTAATTGGCCTATAGAGCATTAATAGTTTAAGAAATGTATTGAAAATGTTTTATTATTCATTAAACATGACGAAAAAGAAAGAAGTATTTCGATTGTTAATATATTAATTAAAAAATTAATGATTATTTATTTTGTTGTAAGATCTTAAGTGTTTAATATTCCTGAAAATAAGAATAGTGTAACTACTGACATTCTAGCCGGTATCTTTTGGGTTGAAACAGCCTTCTAAGCCGATTCAGTACCAACGGATAGACTTGGCGATTTAAAAGTTAGACTTATTAAGTCTATTTGAATATTTTAATCTTAATTTGAAAGCTTTATGCTAATATTTTTATACCGCTATTAAAAGTACTAAATCTCACTTTTGAAGGAATTTCCCTTTAATTATTTAGTTTTCAATTGTAATTCAGCTCAAATTGAATTTGACGTCAAAATTTACATCAAATGCAGTACAACCGAAGAGAATGCAGAAGTCAGACTGGTTTTATGGACCAAGTTGGAGTGGAACGGCTTGCAATGTGCGAAATAAACACTTAACTGCAGGTTCACTTGTTGTATTGCGGGAAAGTTTCTCTTCGAGGTCAACCGCTGCGAATAACTTTTCGAAGTTTTATGACGTCAACTTTCGTATGTCTTAATAACCATTTTCTCTAAGTTTTCAAATAAACATTTCGTTTATTTATCTACATAGTCAATATTTTTGTGTTTGTTCAATTTTATTTGTTTTTTTAAAGGGAGATCAATCTTACAGTTGGATTGATGGACTAATAAATAGAGTTATCGTATTATTCGGACAATAAGATATCTGTTTACATAGGAAAATGACTCAAAATTTAGGTACTTCTTATAGTACGAAAGTAAAATAATTTTTTTTTCAATTACTCGTTTCTAAGAACGATCGAAATATGACGTACGTTGGTGACATTAACTATACAAGTGATTTTCCCAGGAATGAAGTTTTACAAGTCCTATAAATTGTTAATAGTTCGGTAAATTTTTATATTCAATTGTATTCTTAAACGACCTTTTATATAGGACTAGCTGAACCCGCGCCTTCGTCTGGGTGGAATGTTTTTTTTGGTACCATTTTCATTTAGGCAGATTGTTTAACAAATAAGAAACATACCCGCACTGCCCTTTGAGGGTGGATTTTCCTAAAAATTTCTTTTGACAGTTTCCATTATGTCAAAAAATAATTCTGACCTAGTTTTACATACTTTGGTTAATTCGCCTTATGGTTTCAGAGATATCGTGATGAGTCGATATATACCTGGAAATCTCTTATATATTTAAATATATATATGTGTGTACGAGTATATATGTCGGAGTGCAAGAGTTTGTGGATCGCTGGTCCGTGTGTAATAGTCTGTGGAACGCTGGCGCCATCTTTGTATCGGCGTGGGGGCAGAGTCAATAAGTGGCAGTCCGGCCCGACTCTCGGCAGTTCTCGAGTGGTGGTCGGCCGAAGTGGTCGACTATTGATACTGTCGAGTTCCTAGCTATTATTGTTAATGAGTTTATGTAAATTGATATCGCGAACATTAAGTGATTAAATATTATAATCCGAGTTAATTAACAAAGTGTTTGATTGCACCAACATTACCCACGAACGCCCATAGAATAAGAAATTAAATAATGGATCCAATTAATAATGATGTCGGCGGAGCACCCTACGCCCCTGTGCTTTATGCTTCTCCGTCTCTCTTATTCTACGACATATATATAGATATGTCAAAAATACTACGCGCAAAACTCTTATAAAATCCCACATATCAAAACAAAATTTAAGCAAAGATTATTCGCTTTCAATTCGTCTTTCATATAGAGTAAATTTAATAACGAATATATACTCCTTAACAAGAGTGGAATTAAAATGCGTGTTATCTGAATTCTTATTTAGTAAAAACTAAGACGAAACGGAGTGTCTATTGGAAAATTATTACACATAATCACTTACACGGGCACACACCATACACACTGACACACACTACACACACTGACACCCATCACATACACCAACACACACATTCTTATGTATAACATTTTAGTTTTTAAATTTTGTTTTTACTTTTCTAATATTATTTAATTAGACTAGAGATTGTTATTTACTATGGGCCTCATACGAAAGCTCAGAGTCACTCAGCATGCGATGGAGAGGGCTATGCTCGGAGTTTCTCTACGCGATCAAATCAGAAATGAGGAAATCCATAGCAGAACCAAAGTCACCGACATAGCCCTACGAATCGCGAACCTGAAGTGGCAATTGGTGGAGCATATAGTCCGACGGAGATGGACGTCGGGGCCTGAAGATGCTGGAGTGGCAACCTCGCACCGGGCGGCGCAGTGTAGGGAGAAGGTTTAAGGTGGACCAACGACAAAAAGAGGGTCGCCGGTAGCCGCTGGAGCCAGTCGGTGCAAGATCGGGTCTTATAGATATCATTATGTGAGACCTATGTCCAGCAGTGGACGTCCATCGGTTAAAGCGACGGCGACGGGAGATTGTTAACTCGGGTTTTTACTTAGTACAGGGTTCCTTGCAAGATATTTTCACTGCACTTATATGTTACCCAATAAAACATTTTTTTAAGATGAATATTGCTAGTGTTTGTTATATTCTCAATTAAATATAAATGTTATGCGAATGTAACGTTAAAATATTTCTTAAATTTATATTATAAATTACAATTGCAAAATATTCGATATTTGTGGATTTACCGATATCAAATAATCTTCACTGTACATGAATGCAAACACAGTAAGCAACTAAGCAATATTCGGCGGCATTATTTTAACAAGTAACCTATGACTGATATTGATAATACAGAACAGTAGGGCCCTTTGTATTGTATTTGTGTTAATATTACAATATATTGAGTTAATAATGAATCAAACTATATGTGAATATAATAATGAAAATATAACCTTTTTTGGATTACCTTCAATTTCTGTCGAATTTGCTTAGACGACTTTTGAAAACCGTTGCATATTTATTCTTACTCTATTTATATATTTAAGATCTATAAAGAAAGTTTTATTGTCTTTTTATGGAAGAACGGAATGGTCCCTGTATCACGATTTAAGATAAAAGTGCTGGACTGAGTTTAGATGGTAGATTATTTGGACTAAGATCTTAACTACGGATTATTTCCTTCAATGCTCTAAGATAAAAATTTAAACGGATACATATAACGGCACTTAATGTGCTTGTTAAAGCAGTTTTGTGTACGCGAGTAATCCCCAGGCGTTTGTGAATATTCATACGGTGCTTTTCAAGGAACTTGGAGAAACTTTAGCGAAAAGTTTTTGATATTCCTTTAGTTGCATCACTTGTGGTAAATTGCTTTTAAAGTATACCCTTTAAATATGAACTCTGAAATTTAATATAATATCAAGATTTACACGAGGAAAGGGCTTTGTGTTGTGTTTCCTTCAAAACTTATTTAAAGTACAAATTAGCCTGTCTCATTTTGAATCCTATAAAAGTTTTCGAGACACTGAGGTTCTGTAAATCTCAACAGATATAAAATAGAGACTTGGAAAACAACTAGTCAAACTTTTTTTACTTAAATTTTTATATAAAGTTTGTAATGATAACTAACATACTGCGCTAACTAAAAAATTAACCTTTATTAAAGAAAAATTAATCGCATAATAGTAATTGCATAATCATGCAAAAAATGAAGCAAAGATTTAATCTAGTTCAGGCACCAGTCCCCACTTTATAAATTGCACGTAATTTATATTGTTACTAGTAAGAATTTTTTTTTTGTAATTTATTGTAATGTGGAGAAAATAAACAAAATAATTCATTCATTCATTCAATTTGAAGGATTACTTAAAAATAAATTAAACTTATATTTTAATGATGGTGATAAAATAGAAGTGACTTTATAGTCGATTTTTCTCAGAACAGTGCATAAAGTAACTCTTGTAGTCTTGGCTTTAGAATTGCTCTTTAATGTCTTTATCAGTTATTATCGAAATAAGTCGAAAATAATATATGGAAAAAAACTATATTTAACGATTCGAAAGCGCTATAAAGTCTGAGTTGATTTAATGGCTATTGATATTGCAAACGTATACTTTGATGACTATGTGAATAAGAACTGACGTAAGTATGCAAACTGAAGTTTAGCGTCATTAAAAGTGCATTGTGACTTCAAGAATATTTAACTTTGACGCAGCACACAGGTAAACTTTATCCCAACGTTAAATGACTCTCAAGAGTATTTTACATCTTCCGTTCTAAACCGGAACTTTAACGTCTTAAAACTTGTCGCCTGATAATATTTGATCAAAAACCTATATATATAATTATTTTATTTTATATATACTTTTAAATATGCTACAATATGCTTTGAATAATATGTTTAGATATACATCGATACAAAAATGCCACCTGTTTTTTGTCAATATTAGAAATTAATTGTTTTTTTTTTTTAATTTAAAATGTAGAAAAGAAAATTTATGATATATTTTTATTTTATATTTTATGAAAAATAGTATGTTAAATTATTTGTAAATATTAAAACTACCTGACCTTCAAACGAATTAGCATAAAACTCTGCACATCTTCGTGACGCTAATCACGCGTTTCATCCGTATAAATTTTACCATCATGCCCCTAAAGAAGTTTAACTTCAAAAATATAGTTCGAGGAACCGATTAACATTAGAGTATAAAGTGGACAAACTACATCTATGGAAATCGTTGGGGGATATCCACACTCCTCAGAGGACCTCTATCAATTAAGATGATATTGAGCTTTGGTTTGTACGAAATGGATTCTAAAATTAGACTCCTGCCTATAAATTTTCTGTAAAGGAAATTTATTTTAAATAGTTACTACAATGCCAGAGTGATTAGACAAAAATATAAACGTTGATAAAGAAATAAGATGTTTTGTAATGCAACCGACACTAATTAGTGTAAAATATATGTTATTCAACTTTAATTAAAGGTAAAGCAATGTTAAGTTGAATACGTTTCCCGCCTTCAAAGCAAATAAGCATTCGTAACGCCTTTACTATGTTGAGACGCAGTTTATTAGACTCGTTTGAGCAATCCAAGCAAAGGTACAGAAAACTTTATACGCACCGCCTGTTATTGTAGTGATTCAGGTTGGGCGCAAACATTCAAGTTATGTTTATTCGATTTAACTTTATCTTCAAACTTGGTACATCTTTAAGGCATCTTATAATAATTCAATGGTCCCTATTAAGAAAATCGGAGCTACAAAAACTATTCAGACCAAGTTAGGCTCGAAATTTGTTTCACTGATATAAATTTTGATAATGTGTACTTACGAGTTTACACATTTGAACATACGCTCGTTTACTTCTTTTGGCACGTTAGGGAAATATGGTGAGAGTAAATTTTAAAGATGCGCGCGCACACCGTCACAAATAATCGACACCCTGAAGTTAGCTTTAGTCAACATTTTAGTTTTTTTAATATTTTATAATTATATAATGCCTGAATTATTCTATTATTTTACTTGTTAGATATATTGTGAAAATATTAATGCGGCATTCTTATCAAAATTATAACTTTCAGACTCAATTATAGAAAACTGATTATAAAATACGGCATGGAATTATGGTTAAAATTTCGAAGATATCAATTGGTGTTTTTATATTATTTTGCATTTTTTTTATGCAATCAAGCGTGTATTTCAATAAGACATTAAATAATCACGCTAAAAGTTGTGCTCTCCAATGATAATAATAATTTAAAAGTTCCGCGACAAAGTTTATGCATATCATTGTTTGAAAAGATTTTTACCTTGTTACGCCAAAGAAGTGCAACTTCTAACGCGTGTACATAAGTACACACACACTTTTACTACTTTTAACGTTTTAGATTTACAGCCTAAAACGTTTCGCTATAACAACAAAAAACACTTCGATGTCGGTATATCTACATGTTCGATGGGACAGTCATCTGCAGGTTATAATTGCTTTATAATCTTCTTTATATTTTTTAACGGCACACATTTAGTTAGCCCATAACGATTATGGTAAGTTCACCTTAAAAAATGGATAAATTATGCTATCGCGAAGTTTTTTATTTAGTAACTGATAAAATTTAGATTTAATTCACGTCATATAATACTTCTACTACTGAATATTTCACAGTTATCGAGAAGCCAGTAAATTCATTCTCTTTTGAAAATCGAAAGGGTTCTTTATATGAAAAGGAGTTGAAAGGGCGCCCATTTTTTTTAAATGACGGGTACTATCTTGAATATGCAGAGGCTGTCGCATCGTTCAACATCATTAGAGCGAGGAAATAAGACCGTTGGATCTGAATAGCTACTTTATTCTATGCATGAATATATTTTATGAAGAATTCGGAAATGTCTTGATTTCCAAAAACAATGACTTCGAAATTATCTCGTGCAATCCAGTGCGATTGCGCCTGTTCTGAAATGTTGATCTTTTTTTAAATCTATTAAATAAGTAAAACAGAGGCTTCAGGCTGTCTTTTTGAAGTGAAACTTCTTTAGACGTATTAGGGCAAATATTTCACAGACGAAACGCGTGATTGGCGTTACGAAGATTTGCAGCGTTTTTATGCTAATTCTTTTGAAGGTTACAAAGTTTTAATATTTACAAATAACATAAAAAGTAAATCAAGTAAGTAACAGCCCATTAACGTCCCACTGCTGGGCACAGGCCTCCTCACTCATATGAGAGAGGGTTTTTAGAGCATAGACCCACCACGCTCCACTGCGGATTGGCAGGCCTAATACACAAGTGCACTCCCTATTCCTTCACCCTCATAGTCCGATGTGACGGTAATCCGACACAACCGGAGAGAGAGATCGGGCGCAGGACCGACGGCTTAACGTGCTCTCCGAGGCACGGGGGTGGATCACTCCACCAACTTCCCAACTTCAGGCAAATATTGAGAAAATCTTAATAGAAAACTCAATATCCATTTTTTTTTTGGATTGGCCCGACCCGGGACTCGAACCCAGGACTTCATGTCTGAAGTCGAACATGCTAACCACTAGACCAATGAGGCAGTCACAAATAACATGTGGCATTTTAATTTGCTACTCGTCATTTAAAAATTTAATATAATCAAGACCTAAAAATTAGTTTGCCTTTTAATTTATTAAATCCACTATATAAATGTTATCCGAAAAATTTTCACACCTCTACGATTACGGGTGTACGCTAAGTGTAGCTTATTATTAGTCAATTGATGGTTGTATAATGAGTGAGTTTCATTCAATAGATGTTACTTTAGAAGGCATATTATTATAACTTAAATTAGTTAAAAACATATGTCGAAGAATAAGAGAGAAGGCAGTATAAAGCATGGGCGTATGGTTCTCCGCCAGAAGGGGCTTCCATACTGTGGGCGTTGATGGGTAATGTTGGTGCAATCAAACTCTTTATTAATTAACTCAAATTATAACGTTCACTCACTTAATGTTCCCGATATCAATTTACACAAACTCATTAACAATAATAGCTAGGAACGCGACAGTTTCAATAGCCGATCGCTCTAGCGGACCGTCACCCGAGAACTGGAGAGACGCGCGCCGGATTGTCACTATTGACTCTGCCCATGCCGACAGACAGATGGCGCCAGCGTTCCACAGACTATTGCACTCCGACATATATATTTGTGCTTCTCTTGTATTAAATACGTATGGTTTATTTACGGCAATGTCGGTATTAAGCGAAGCTGTTGGAAATGTGACATAGGTCGGCTGTGAAGGGGAAAACGGCACCTCAATCGCAGTTCAAACACCTAAACTTTAATAAGTGGATCCTTTTATATTGGTTTTATTCGAGACAAAAATGGGTTGATAATTTGTAATAATTCATGTGCGATTGCAAAACGAAAATATTAAGAAACTAATTTGTTTACCAAACACATAAATTTAACATTAGTATTATATATGCAGTTCTTTTTCTTACTTCATTACATAGTTTTAAATGTTTTTTCTCTCTTTCTTTTTACTGTCTACTTTTAATATGTTTTTACTCTGGTGTTGGCAGCAGACGTATTAATGTGCGAACTGAAAAGCAACTTCGAGTGAGCTTTACGCCTTTTCGCAGAAATGTTAATATATTTTATAACTTCTGTCCTATATTATGTAAACGACACATTTGTGCGAATAAAGTTCTTAATTATAAATATTATTATTGAGTTACATATAAATAATATAAATGCTTTTAAGGTAATAGTAACAAGTTTTTTATAACATACAAATTAAAATAAAAAATAACTCTTTAGGTTTCATCAAACGAACTGCTTTAGAAATGCTTTGTACTTTATTTTGTGTTATTAAAGTAAAGTAAGTAGTACAGTACATTAACGTCCTACTGCTGGGCACAGGACTCCTCACTCGTAGGAGAGAGGGTTTTTAGAGCATAGACCTACCACGCTACTCCACTGCGGATTGATAGGCATAGTACACAAGTGCATTCTCTATTTCTTCACTCTCATAGTCCAATGTGACGGGAATCCGAGACGACCTGTGAGAGATTAGGCGCAGGACCGACGGCTTAACGTGCTCCCCGAGGCACGGGGATGGATCGCACCGCTAACTTCCCAACTTCGGGCAAACAAATATGAATGGAAAACTCAATATTGATTTTTGAATTGGCCCGACCCGCGACTCGAACCCAGGACTTCATGTCTGTAGTCGAACATGCTCACCAATAGACCAATGAGGCAGTTTTTTGTATTATAATTGTATTATATAAGACAACAAAATATTTACGTGTTACTCGAAAAGTTTTCACTTCAAAAATAGCCCTCGTAAGTTCTCTTGGCGATAATAATTACATTGAAATGTAATTAGATTTTCAAGTGTTTAAAGGAGACAGTGTTCAGTTTGGTAAATTTACTGCCAGCTGACCCTCTCCCAGCGGGGCACGATAAATGAGACGTGAGGTAGCGATACTAATTATCCCAGGATTGCGTGTCCCAATTGTGCTAAATCTTAAAATTTTACAATAAACGTTACAATCTTATTATCTTCTATTTCAGTAGAATATTCAACAAAATGTTAATGCCTTATTCTTATATGTTTTTAAATAACAATAGGTTTGTATTATTTTACATAAGTACCAGTATGTTAATAAGTGCTAATTCTAAGAAGACAAAGTACGCATGAGGGTGCATGAGTTTCATTTATATGGTTTAATTTGTAATATATTAAATTTTCATTTAATTATGTATTACATCCAAGGCAATTTATGTGGAATATCTACGAGCTAGTTAGTACTTACTCTTTATGTAACCCTAGTGTTGAAAAATTAACAATTAATTATTTATTAGAATAAAAATGAAAATGAACATTGGAAATATTTTATATCTTTCATGATTGGATTTGCTGGTACTCAAAGCTGTCTTGTAAATATAAAATTCAAGATTAGTATCGGACTGAAGGCGCAATCCGAGGTGGGTTTGCTGAAGGTGCCAATACATTTTCCGACACCTGAACGGTCAGGTAATTGTGGTTGAAACTTATCTCGAAGTGAAACGTGAGAGGAATACAAAATACCCTGTGGCTCTTATACAAATTATGAATTTTCTCAATGTTTACCTTTTACGAACAAATTGTTCCGAGAATTAATGTAGGTAGGTATGCCGAGAAATTTAACCTTTGTCAGGTAGAATTGTATTAAATAATTTTGACATAATGTTGCTAAATTGATCGTAAACATAATTGTTTCATCTATTCAATCTAATGGTCTTTCGAAGTATTTCTATATCGAATTACCTTATTGGGATTGAAATCATTGACGTTTATGTTATTAATTGAAAAATTATGCACCATGATGCTATTTTGCTGTAAAGTGCATCTGGGACCTTTGACAACGAAACTTTCGAAGATTGCTAACGCTTAAAAAATGTATGGGAATGACGTTTCATATCGAAACAAATCGAAAAGGAAACGTCATTCCCATACATTTTTAAGAAATCTTCGAAAGCTTCGTTGGCTACGGGCCCTGCTTCTTGTAATAAACAAGTAATATATATATAGCACGAATTTATTAAACAAAGTACATAGAAAGAACCTTTTCCAGGAACTTTTAATAGATGACGCTATAACATTATCGCAAAATTATATTGACAGCAAATATTACCCACTACATTTACAAAATGTGTTTAGCATGTATTGAATTAAAAAAAAATATAATACATTATTTTCAACGTTTGAAAATTTGAATGGACAGTTATATGGAGAGTGAGCTATTAGCAAGATTCGACTGAAAAACCCTTTGATATATAATGAAATTCGGTCAATAATCACCAAAGTCAGTTTTACTGGGAAACGAAAAGAGTACGTTGCGTTTATCTTTTGTTCGTTCTGAATGAGTGACCCCAATCATAACGGAATGACTCTATTCAATGCAGTTTTAAACTGAAATCGGCTTAAAATCTAATTGCTTTTGCGTATGTTGAATATTTCAATGCAGATCTATTTTATTCTAAATTCCCTGACCGAAATTTAATTTCAAAACTGAAAAGTAGCCAAGTGTAAATGTATTAACGCCCACTAAGATATTTTGCCCATGCAAGATATTTTGATGTTTTCTCATCTTATAGCTATTAATACATGATGTTCAAAAACATGTCAGATAGCAGTATGTTGTACACGTGGAGAGTGGGTAAATCAACTCGGTCACCACGGTTTGTCTTCTCTTCGTAGTGCTGATCGTCTTCCGAGACACGCCGGCATCAACGACATCATCAGAAGGACTCTTGTCACCATTAACGTGACGGCTATTTTCGAGCCGAATGGAATTGCACGTGATGATGGTAAGAGACCTGATGGCATGTCTGTCTTTGGTGTGTGATGCTTCATATGTTGATACGCTTGCACCATCTCACATTGACGCTACCTCCAAATCAGCGGGAGCGGCGGCGTCTTTAGCTGAAAACGCCAAGAGGCGCAAATATGAGAGCCTTGCTTTAGAATACATATTTGTGCCTTTTGGCATGCAGACATTGGGACCGTGGGGCAAGCTTTTTAATAGAAATGTCATCTCACTTAGTTGATGTCACCCGTGACCCTAAGGCCGGGCGGTACTTCGGACAGCGTATAAGTATCGCTGTCCAAAGAGGTAACGCTGCCAGCCTTATGGTCACCCATCCATTTGCTTCTGATGGCGCATTTTAATTACTTTTATTTTCTCTGTATTAATGTTAAGGTTCGATATAAGGTTATCATGGTTAATTGTAATAAAATTATATTAAATAATAAACAATTTGCTTATCGGTAGAACAATAATAAATAACTTATCATTGAAAACAGTCACAAAATTCGCATTTAATACTTGAAACTATACGTAGGGGCCTTCGGTATGCTTATTAAAAATATTTAGCTATTGAAAACTGTATAATGAAAATAAATTTACTTAAGTTCGTCGATATTAATATTAGATTTGTCTTCTTTGACAAATCAACCCTAAGAAGATCATGTAATCGCGGTTGAATCTTATCTTGAAGAGAAACGTGCGAGGAATACTAAGTAGGTCCTGGTATTTATGCAAATTATAAGATATTATTATTAATAGCATTAATTAAAAAAATCCTTTAAGTTAAAGATTTCTGAAAGGAACATTTTTTTCTATAAAAGGCTGGTTTTGTTTTCCTTTCTTTATGTTGAAGTGAAATATTTGAGAGCTACTTTGCACTTTATTTGAAATTATTAAGTATATGAATTCGTTTAGAATTTAGGTTGAAAATACTATTTAAAATACATTTATGTGTGAATTACAAAAACTAGCGAAATCTTTTACACGTACGTAAAGGATTATGGAATTATTTCAGAATAATTATACTTGTAAATAAATCTTTTCATTAGTTTTGAAACAACTAACATAATATTATAAGTGCCTCTATTTTTGCAGGAAAAGGGAATGTGGTGGTTTGCCCTAACGTCGGTATTGGACCTCCGCATAACTTAGATGTTTTATTAAAATTTTCGGGTTTTCTCATGATAAGAAAGATTGTAGAAATTAGTTTATAATTATAATTGTAAAAGCGTAGGGTGCTTGATACTGGGATGTTTTTCAATTACAAACCTCTATGGATATTCCAGTATATCTGTGTTTTTCGTTATTTTAGTTTTATTCGACTGCAAACACTCGACTCGAAGTCAACAAGAAAAACGTTTGAAGCAACTTGATCGCTTCTAATCATTTTCTTATTATCTCATGGTACAGTACAATCGAAGATTCTTTTATTATATACCTCTACGTAGGTCAATCGTTTCAAGCATTTGTAGTAACCTACAATCAGTTTATTTTTAATTATTACATTGCCATGAGTCTTTGGCAAATGTGAAAAATTTCAAATTATTTGGAAATTTTCAAATGCTGTATTGATTTCGTAGACTGTTACATTAGCAAAAAACATGCGAAACAAATACATAAGTCAGTAAGTAGGTAGTAGCATTAACATCTCACAGGTGGGCACAGAGAGGGTTTTTAGTGCATAGGCCCACCACGCTGCTCCATTGCGGATTGGCAGGCATAGTACATAAGTCTATTACTTCACTCTCGTAGTCTAATGTGACGGGAATCCGACACAACCGGAGAGAGATCAGGCGCGTGCTCACCGTGGAACGGGGCTGAAGCATGGAGGAGCATGGAGTGCCGCCAGCTTCCCAACTTCGGGCACATATAGAGAAAATCAAAATTTGAAAACTCAATATCGATTGAATAACAATCAAGCAATTACATTCGTGTAAAAAAAACACTCTTCTTTGTATTTTTGTAGCCCGAAATCATCGGTGAAATTGTTTTATTGGACATAAATATCTACAAAGGCTAAAATACGCCATATCGCGAAAAGGAAAATAAATATTAGAACTTTTACAAAGGCTGTCGATATTTATTCGCATACTGTAAACTTTTTATAATAACTTCTTTTAAAAGATTGCCTTCATTTTATTTCTATCGAAGATCTTAGCCGTAACTGAAATGAACTTTCTTATATTAAAAATATAAAACATATTAAGTAAATATTAGCTTTGAATCTGAGAGAGAAAAATATTTTCATAACATCAATACAATAATTGTTTTGCCGCAATGTTATGAGTACATGTTTCGCTAGCAGTGGTCCTGGGTTCGGTTTTAGCCAGGCCAGTTTAGGAAGTTGTATATTCAAATTTTTATGTGACTGGTCTTGTGAAACTTCGATTTTGGTGACATACCTTCCTGTAATGACCATAACTCTAGGCAAATCAAAATATTGTTCAGAAACGGGTTTGTGTAGAAACTATTGTGTAAACGGAATATAATCTTTTAAGTTGTCCTATCTTAGACTGTATAGTGATACCACTTATTACTTACCAGTTATAAAAAAACTTAAAAGTGCGTGCGTATAAAGTACACATGTCAAGAGTGAAACTTCTTTAGCAAATTATTTATATTTGTACAAATCTAAAACTTTGGATTTCCAAGACGTAGAGGGAAGGAAACAAGGACGATGTTGTATGTTAGGAATTTAATTGTCATTAAAATATTAAATGTCGAAAACTAATACAAATTATAAATTTAATTTATTAATTTATTTTTTCGATATTTACATTAAAGTGTTTTACACTCTCGCACAACAATTTTTGACATTGCGATCTGAAAATGAAAAATTTTGAATTTAATAATTAAAAGAAACAATTAAAGATAATTGTTAAAAAAACACTGCATACCTTCGTGAGGCGAAACACGCGTTTCATCTGTAAAAAAATTACCCTCATGCGCCTAAAGAAGATGCATTTCAAAAACGTATCAACCTATGCTAGTGACAGAAAATTGAATAATTAGGTCACTCAATGCAATGCTCAATGACCTCAACAGAGCAGAGAGATCCGTAGCAGAACCAAAGTCACCGACATAGCCCTACGAATCGCAAACCTGAAGTGTCAATGGGCGGGGGCACATAGTCCGACGAAACTATGGACGTTGGGGCCCGAAGGTGCTGGACTGGCGACCCCGCACCGGACGACGCAGCCGCTGGAGCACAAGATCGGGCCTTGTGAACATCATTTCGTGAGACCTATGTGCAGCAGTACGTCCATCGGTCGAAGCGACGACGACGAGTCACTAGGATTCAAGAGTAGTTAGTTGTTTGGTCGTGAAGCGTATACTGAAGGTACTCGGTAAATATCCGGGTCTTGTCTTATATTTCATTTTTCTACCATACATATGAATGCACAACGACGCGCCCGCAGTTGTCAGTTACACCGAAACATTTTTTTTTTATAAAATGCATATTTAAGGACTTCATTCAATCAAATAGTAAGAGTCAAGAAATCTTTGTGTAAACAAACACAAATTTTGTAAACTTTTATCTATATTCCTGCTATTAGTATATATTATATATATAAAAAATATAATTTTAATTTATTTTCACTCAATGTTAATATGTACAAGTTTAAGAAGGAAATGGCTTTTCTTAAATTACTTTTTAAATATGATTTCATGAGAACCACTATATTTAATATAAGGACTGTTTTTTCCGGTGTTGTCACCGCGTAGTTTTCTATATTGTAGAAATATGAGGAGAAACGTTATTTATCGGATTGAATTTTCTATCGAAACCATTTTTGATCCTTCCTGAATACATAAAAAAAAGTCATCAAGGAAGAATAGTGACGCAATTCAAAAAAGTTCATTTTAAAACGAAAAAAATAATCAATTGCATAATGACATTAAATAGTGCTACAGAGTCACTATCTATATATATAAAAGAGATATCCAGGTATTTATTGACTCATCACTATATCTTTGGAACCATAAGGTGTAGAGACTTGAAATTTGGTAGGAATATTCCTTTTGTCGAGTAGAGGTCAGCTAAGAACAGATTTTACAAAATTCCACCCGGAAGGTAGGTTACGGGGGTGTTTTTTTTGCCTAAATTGATAAATATGCTACACAAAAAACATTCCACGCAGACGAAGTCGCAGGTTCAGCTAGTTATCAATATATATGAGTTTTTCACAAAAGAAAATTATATATTCTGGAATTTGCTGTATCCTTTACTAAAATTTTCGGATTGTGGGATTATACAAGGATTAATTATTTATGTTTGTACTATCAATTAGTACTAATGATATGATTTATTAAGCATTTTTACTATGACCTAGGGTGATAAATGGTGTGTTATAATCACCAACAACAGGATTTTCCAAGTCTTAAATGCAAGCTTACCGTTTATAGGTAGTGACCATCGATATATAAAGATTAATACTAGTTGTTATTGTATTTGTCGTCGGTGTAACGTGCATTCAGATCCTATAATAAGGAGAAACTCGAGTGTGGTGTGCTTGTAGGTAGGTATGGTTCCCGATCGCAGTGAGCTCATGATATCTGTAATGGCCACTCGAGCTATCTGCTCAGCCGTTATTCTCAACAAATCTTCCATATTGCGGCGATCTGAAGCTCAATCAATACAATGCATTGGTGGGTTGGTTTATTCCTTTGTTCGTATATCCTATATATACATTTTTTATATATTCATATAAAGAACCATTATTATATAATAGGACGCCTGATGCTAAGGATTTGAATTTATTACGATGTCCAATACAAATATTAAATAGAAGTTCTTATGAATTTTTATACTACACATACCAGTAACGGCTTTTTTAATATTATTCGGAATGTATTTACATATTAATAATAATATATTAAAGAGAGCGGATATATAAAAAAACACTTCATTATTCCAAGAGTTGTTGTTCCTTCTGTTCTGTTTCTTGCTTTGCTTGAATTTTTATCTGTGAAACAAATAGTTTTAGTATTTTTAGTACTAATAGTTTATTTTTGTATCACAGGGAATCATATGTACTCGTATTTCAAAGATTTATAGACTAGCTCAATATATGTCCAAATAAATCTTAAAACTCTTAAGACAGTGTTAATATCAAATTTCCTTTACAAGTTTTAAAGAAATGTATTGTATGGTTGAATAAACATGTATTTTAACGTTTAAAAATTTGAGGTATAGTGAATGTGTGAAATAATAGCATCTATTACCTATTATTTAATATAGCAAGGTCGATGCAATTGTTTGGAACAATGTACTAGTATGAATAACTCCTTTCAGTTTTAGAAGTTTGTAATATATATGCTATAGGATAGGATCCCATATCCAATATCGTAATTATATATATATATATATATATATATATATATATATATATATATCACCCAGCAATCTATTTGTTTATTAACAAATTATCATTTATCATAAGAGAGCCAATGAACGCTAAGTTTGTACAGCAATGATCAGGAAAAATTATGAATAAACTCTTTATTGCCTATTGTTTAAATATTACATACTATATATTATTTAACAAAGTAACTTCAGATTGTAAGTCCTTCTTTATTGTTATCATCAGTTATTCATTGAGATAATATATGAAACATATTATTTTTATATTTTCTGAGAATCATAACATTAATTTATATTGGACAGATAGTTAAGTTCTAAACAAGCATGCTGCCTTCTACATAGATGAGTGATATATGAACAAACATTTTTTTTATATATTTGACGGCGGCAACGTATTTTAATGTTGGTAACGGTAATTTAAATGGTTGGTGTGCAGGGAATTAGCAACAAACTTCTACCAACATTCGAACTACCCCTCACTCGCAGAAACTAGTATAAAAGGGCTTGCATTAAATCCCGGTTACGCTGTAAAAGCCAGTAGGGCTAACAGCTAAACACAGTTCGAAAAAAAAAAGAAAAAAAAAAATTGGCGGGCATTCTTACTCGACGTGTTGCCCTGTGAACATCTTTTCCCATAAATTATTGTCATTTAATGAAAAAAAAAAATATATATTATTTAGTTGTTTAGTTGAACAGAGATTATTTATGAATTTATCATAAATAATCTCTGTTCAACTTCACCGAAATTTTATGTACCCTTAATATTATTTTGCATCTTTATATTAAAATGTGTTAATTCTAACAAACTACAGAACACAACTTTCCATGTTTCCCTCGTCGAGAAATATTAGATTTACCGAAGCACCAGTGCTTAACAAACTCTTAAGTCCGGACTAGACATTCAACCAGACTGGATTTTAACTTAGTTGAAAATGACTATGGTATTTTATTACGTGTATACAACTGTATTTTATAAAAACAATCTAAATTAGTTATCTATATTCTATTTCGTTAACAGCTAGCAATCTTAAAGAAAACAAAAACGGTTACAAACTTTATGTATACATCTATTAGGTGTAGAAAATATAGGTCTTATTTAAGAATAAATTAAAACTAATAAATAATTATTTATTCAAAACATTTTTTAAAGTCTTCTCCATCGTCATTTAGAACGAACCTTACAATAAATTTTCAATAGATGGAAACAGTTCCATTTTTACAGAAAACTAACAGCATGTCAAATTAATTGATTTAACATTTGAAATAACCTAATTAACATCAAGTCTAATCCAAGTCATCCAAGTTTAAAAAATCCTCCCATCCAACTTGATATTTGAAGTTGAGTGGATAGAGAGAGTATAAAATAATAGTAAGTATTGAATAAATAGGAATTTAGACCAGGCAAATTCTACACTCATTGAAATTAAATCCGCGCCCATCTTATTTATGTAGAAATACTAATGTAATATTTAATAAAATTCATTTTAATATCACAAACTACCGTCGTCTAAATACAGTAATTAGTATTCTCTCTGTCATTACATCTCTAGCATGAAACTGGTTGTTTTATAAGATTCTACGTTAATGTAGAGCATAAACTGAGAATAAAAATCATTTCAGTATGTTATTTTTAAAGTTTTCCTTTTGATGCGTTCCAAAGTCGAAAAAGTTATGAAAGCTTAAAAAGGAAACTTCGCCGTCTGCGTTGCACTAGTTAATCAAAGTAGGTACTTGAAATATAAAGCTTATATGAAGACCCAAGTAACATGAAAGTAACTTTTCTACGTCATTGATTTAATTGTGAGTTCATTGGAAATTTCTAGTATAAAAGAACGTACTTACTATATGACTTTTCTGTCATATTCTGTCTACGGTACCATTTACACTAATGAAAATAATAAGCAATTATGAATAGATAGATCGATAAATAATATATTGTATACATATATGTAATATAGGATTAATAATATAAGATGCAACGGCATACAGAGGCGGTCTTATTGCAAAATCTTTTAACAGATAATCTTTGATTATTGGGAAGTGTTAATAAAAAAAGCAGGTAGTACCAAAGAGAAATGAAAGGCACAAAAACTACACACAATACATGAATAATTATATAAAAATGGATAAATGATAGCATCCCTACCACAAAGTAAGTATGCAGCAGCCCATTAACGTCCCACTGCTGGGCACAGTTCTCCTCTATCGTTATTATAGCTTAGACCCACCCCGTGCATCACGTGCAAGTGCAATCTCTATTCCTTCACTCTCATAATCCGATGTGAGGGGAACCCCGCGCGACCGGAGAAAGATCAGACTGATGGCTTAACGTGCTTACCGAGGCACGGGGGTGGTGTAGCACACCGGCAACTTCCCAACTTATATTGAGAAAATCTTAAAAGAAAACTCAATAATCATTGTAAATTACTAGTACTGTCTTAGTAAATTTTGTTTGAAATTTAATATCTTACATTAAGAAGAGAAAATTTATGCACTTATAAATGTAGTTGACTATAAAATCGCAACGTTATATCTTATTATAAACTATATTATTTCAATAAACCTTAAGCTTATCATCGTGTTAAATTATTAATTATTTAGAAATTTTACAATGGATTATAAAAATTTACTTAGAATAAAGAAGAGAAAATGCAAATAAGGAAGATGGCTGAAACTATCGGGCTTAATTTCTACAAATGTAATTAGATTTCAAGTGTACAAAGGCGGCAGTGCTCAGTTTGGTAGATTTAGTGCTGGCTGACCCTCTCCCAGAGGGGAACGATAAATGAGACGCGAGGTAGCGGTACTAATTATTCCAAAGGTACAAGCTCCGTTTCTCTTAAATTTTGTTTACATACACTTTGAATGATTTTCAAATACAATAGCAACATAATTTCACGACATCGCTGACCTAGAGGTGCGAATATTCGCTTCGCTTGCAGAGGTCCCAATTCGATTTCTTATAGGAAATTCTAGAACTGGAATGTACCGACGGGCTCGTTGGCGTCATGGCCCGAGTACTCGCTTTACTAGCATAAGACTTAAGATTTTAAAAATTGTCCAGGTTCGGTCTGCTGGGAGGCTTCGACCGTGGCTAGTTGTTACCTACCACCAAAGAATTGCCCCCATGCGAAACTAAACTTATGTACACCGTGTTCTTTAGAAACATTATACTCCTTATCAAATGAGTACGCAATCGAACACTAACCTGTCAATCTGTAAAAGCAGTATTAATATAATACCGGGTGCTTCAAAAAAATGTATACACACTTTAAACTATTGTAGTTTTCCCGCTCTACAAGGCTAATGTAATATTTCTTCGCCAAGTGCCAGCATAATCGTCCCTCTATGTTATATTATTAGTTGGAATTTGTAATATCAACATGGGGGACGTACGTTTGAGTTTTGAAGAACGTAAGCAGGTTATTAAGTGGTACTGGAAGTTTGAGAATGTAAATGAAGTTCAAAGACAGTGGAGAAGGGAGTATGATACAGAACCACCTTCAAGATTAACAATTACACGCATACGAGACAAATTCGAAGTTCATGGAACAGTGTGTGATGTGCATAAAGGTCATTCAGGTCGGCCTCGAACAGCTACAAGTGATGAGTCATCAACGGCAGTCTTGGAACTGTTTCAACGCTCTCCTAACAAATCTTCAAGGCAAGGGGCACGTGAAAGTGATGTAAGTGCTAGCAGCGTGCTACGCATTCTGAAGAGAGGCAAGTATCGTGTTTACATTCCAAGGCTGGTGCAACAGCTAAATGACGACGATCCAGATCGAAGGTTGCAATTTTGTGAATGGATTCAGGAGATGGTGATACGTGAACCGGGATTTATGGGTAGCATCATTTGGTCGGATGAAGCCCAATTCAAACTTAATGGAACTGTCAATAGGCACAATTGTGTTTACTGGGGTGAAGAAAATCCTCACATTACAATTGAAAAAGCTGTAAATTTGCCTGGTGTAAATGTGTGGTGCGGTTTGTCTTCAAGGGGACTCATTGGACCTTTTCGATTTGAAGGCACTGTAACTGGTGTTAATTACCTAACAATGCTTGCTGATTCCATATCCTGCCATTCGTGCATTATACAGTAATGATGATTTTTATTTTCAACAAGATGGTGCTCCGTCGCACTATCACAGAGACGTACGAGCTTACCTGGATCAAAATTTGTCGGGCCATTGGATAGGACTTTCAGCTTTCTATTTTCCTGAAATTTAACTTTGTAGAACGGTAAATTAATATGGAATTAATTTTCTATGGAAGTTCAAAGTGTGTATACATTTTTTTGAAGCACCCGGTATATTGTTACCTGTACGTAAGAATTCACTGGTTAATTTACTTGAAAATATGAAGTAAGTAGCAGCCCATTAACGTCCCACTGCTGGGCACATATCCCCTCACACATATGAGAGAGGGTTTTTAGAGCTTAGACCCAGCACGCTGCTCTACTGCGGATTGGCAGGCATAGTACACAGTGTACTCTTTATTCCTTCATTCTCATATTCCGACGAGACGGCAATCCAACACGACCGGAGAGAGATCAGGCGCAGGACCGACGACTTTACGTGCTCTCCGAGACACGGGGGTGGATCACACCACAAACTTCCCAACTTCGGGCAAATATTGAGAAAATATTTGTAGAAAACTCAATATCGATTTCGAACTGGCCCGACCCGGGACTCGAACCCAGGATCTTATGTGTGTAGTCGAGCATGCTAACCACTAGACCAATGAGGCAGCAGAGTCGAAAATATACTAAGTGATAAAAAGGCCACAATACTCGTATTTTCCTTGCCAACAATAACTCCATGAGCTGTAGCAACTATAAAAATAGTTTATATTAGCAAAGAATTTATTGTGCGTTTAACTACTAGATATGTTATTTTATATTATTTGAAGATATTGATGGCAACGTCAAAATATTTGATAGCAAGTCCTGTGTCTTAACAGATGGTATTAAAAAGTGGACATGAATACTAGACATATATTTTATCCAAAATTATCCCAGGCTATACAAAATAAGATGAAAATGTCTTCCTTTTATTAAATATAATATCTAATTAATAAGACGGATTAAGAAGCAAAAATTAAGACAGTGTAGTAAATATATAGCCTCTTATGAAAACAATTTCAGTGCAGTAAAATAAATTATGGGCTATTATTTATTATTAAATCGTCCGGAAACGGGAGTTATAAAGGTAAAATTTTTAACACCTACCACGGGAAGTCTTTTTTACAAGCTAATATAGTTAACTTGTTCATCCCTAATGTGCAATTTATAGCTTAGGTTATCTGAGAAAGTACAAAATGTACAAAGATTTCTTTGCAATAACCAGTCTTATGAGCTGGCGATCGTTAAACAAAATGCACCATTAGGATAATTTATTCTGAGTAAAGATTTATAATTATCTCTCCAGAAACTACACAGTTAAATAATTATTCATTGTTGCATTCATTTTCCTTTACATCAATAAAATATTTTTAAAAATGTAACAATTTCTTTAAGTTTACATTTTGAAAGAAAGTGTCAAGTGAATGGTCAAAGCTGTATTTGTTTCAATTATATAACTTACCCCTAAATTGTTTTTATAAACAAGAAATTGAATTTGAAAACGTAATAAACAGGAGCAGTTACATTTAGATTTATAATTGAATCGGTTATAATTGCCATATTAACGAACTGGTGAAATTACTACATTAATAAACTATTGTCAGCCATAGAATTTAATTTTTCGCATCGATGCAACAGAATATATTTAGAAAATAAAATTAATATTTCCCTGCAGTTACAAAATAATATCAAACTAATGGCTCTTTGTTTATTATCTATAACAATAATGCACATCATTTAGAATATTTATTAGGGTATTATGCCTTTTTTGCTAACATGTTTGCGATTGAACATAATTTTACATGAGGGTACAACCAAAGATGAAAGGATGTCAGCCTGGCTAGGCGCAATTGGCAAAATAAAATGAAAACCACTGGCAAACCTGGCAAAATAAAACCTTTTAATGGCTTCTACACAGCATTGTGCCGGTATGCTATTTTTATTTGGATACGGCTTTGTTAATGTGGTGGCATGTAACCATGGAAATTTGCCACCAGTCTGGACGTAAAAAAATGCAATTTCCTTAATTTTGGGAATCAAATCCAGGACCATTGCTAGCAAAGAGAATACTTGCACCATTGTGCCACGAGGCCGCTATATATTGTATTACATATTTTATACAGTAGTCATTATTTCCACGTCACATAAGAAAGATAAATTATTATTAAAGTTACCGCCAGAATTCAACCTACCGTTTAAATATGATACCCGAGCACTCTAAAATAAATAGCGAATGTTCACGTAACGGTCGGTAAGTCAGAGAAGTTGGAAAGTAAATGGTATTAGGATCGTCTAATCGCTGTCAAGGGAGCTTTCTGTCTACAAGCAAGAGTACTAATGTTACCACCATCTCTCCTGCTCTTTCTTACAGCCGTCTTGAATGCAAATTAGCATATAAAACGTCTTAATAATGTTAAGTAGCTTGGTTACTAAGCAAATTATTATTGTGTGGCCATCAGTGAAAAGTTACACATATCTTTTGTTTTTTAATGTCATATTTAACTATATAATATTAATGTAATATTTTTGGAGACATCATGTTCCTTGTTGTTGTTGTTATCTACATTCTACTATTTTAGACTATTTGTAAGAGGAGTTTTGACAACATCGCTGGTACAATGGTACGCGCTTTGCCAGCAGATACTGGGTTCGATTTTTTATCAAATTTAAAAGATTTCATTCTCTTATTAACTTGGTTTTTGACTAGTGGGAGGTTTGACCTTGGTTATTTATCAAAAGCAAAATATTATTTAATCAAATAGGCTCAAAAACACTCTTGAATCGTCAGTAGTCAGTCCGTTGCTAATAAATTTACTACCGATTCGGAAGGCTAATTCCGCTGAGAAAAAACCGACAAGAAATTCAACAGTTACTGCTTTAAACATAGTTTTTGTAGGTTACAATGTGTTTAGCTTTCATAAGCAACCTGGAATCAAGTCGAACATCTTTGTCACTTAAATATCTTCAATATTATGATACGCATATTACAGAAGACGTATGCTCAACCCAACAAAATATTTCTGAACCTTATTCACTCTAAAATATAAAATTACAAGTTTGTTTTTATTCCTTGTATTAAAATCGTGTGTTTCGCTCCTTCTGCTATATAAATGAATATTATCACGGATATATAAAATGTTATTCAATTTAAATTGCGACGGTACTGTGAGAATTGATATTTCTTTGAATTTCCTTGTAAGGAAACGCGAGATCTTAATTGATATATTGCACGTATTGCTCTTTTAGCAATATAAAGATAGTTTCAATGTCCGCCGCCTTGCCCCGTAACAGTATACTGTAACATATAATACTATGAAAGCGAAGGACCCTACCAACAAAAACATGCTATCAAACAAAAACTTGCCATCCGGCACAATGCTGTATAGAAACCACAAGAGGGAAGTTAACAGATCACCGCGTTTCAGTCTTATATTTTACGTTACTAATTTTAAATCGATATCAAATCATATAATGCTAATCCTTATACTCGTATATATCGCGTTCTGGTCTTCCATCGTTTAAACAAAATTAACCACAGTCAATTTTCATAGTGATTATTTGTTACTTTAAACAAAATTATTAAATATTGTTTTAGTTAAATAACAATAACCAATAATAAGGTGTGCACCGGGAAGCAATTCGAGTAAGAATGCCCACCAGAATGCAAGCCCTTTTATACTAATTTCTACGAGTGGGGGTAGTTCGTACCTGCAATTACGCAGGTGAAATCGCGACAATAGTCTTTTTTTATCAATACATTTAGATTCGATTCTTGTAGACTAAACGAAAATAATATAAGGTAATCGATTTATAAGATTCTTTTATTAATTAACATTAGCCTCTCTGGTCTATTATACAATAAAACTGAATTTTTAACTGAAAGTTTAGATATATCATAATATTAATCGACGTATTTTTGGGGAAGGTTTTAGGATACCACGAACAAATGCATACTGTGGAACAACGTTGTGTTTTCGATCCTATGAGAAAACAGTTGTATATTGTGTTACAAAGACAAAAGGCCTTAAATTTTAAAAATAAAGTAAAATTATGTTTGCTATTTTTGACCACAACTTTACATGTACAAGCGAATTTAGTACAAAATTTCTAGGTTTCACACAGCCCCAGCCAACACTTACATTACATGCTTCACTGTGCCAATAAACATGCTCGCTTCGGAAAATTGGAAACATTCCAGATAGAGAGTACGGAGAGATATATATTTAAATAATAGTGCTAAAAATTTATGTAATTTATGTTATTATTACAGTGAAGTATAGTTAGTTGGTAGTTGGACTTAAACATTGCAATTATCAACACAACTGGAACTAAAACAAACAATTGATTAAATATCTTCTACTACAATTTTTTTCATGCGGCAGCTGAGAGTCACTCAGCGTGCGATGAAGACGGCAACGTTGGGGCCCGAGGGTGCTGGAGTGGCGACCTCGCATCGGGCGGCNAAGATTTTCTGAGAATAAATTATTAAATTATTTGCATTTATTTTCATTATATTTTTAAAAATATAAATCTTTGGCTTACATATTATAGTTGAATATCTTTACATTATATATTTGTTATTGTGCTCGTACACGTCACTGAATTTCTAAACTGCTGGACTGAGGGTGTCTTCAGATGGATTCGATAATGGTTGAGATTGACAATTCGATCTGATAAATAATGAATTTGCCTATATCTCCACGGGGTCGTAAACTATACGGGTAACACTACCGGTACAGCTATATCTTTTTAAGCTTTTTTCTGATAGAATATGAACATAAATAATAGCGAATCAAATTGCTAGATGGATTTGACTTTTCTTACAAGAACAGTTAATTGCATATGGTAAAGACTAAAAGTTTTTAATCTTTCAGGACTATTTCTATATATGTATATATGTTTGTTTTTTCGTCATTACTACTATAGTATTCACCTGGGTACACTTAATTTTGTCAGATTGCACGTGTGTGTACATTGTATACACAATATACTATACTCATTATAAGGCTTCTGAATCTCTCATCTCATCCCGTAACAAATCATAGCTAGGAATTAATTAATTAATAAAACGAAATCTTTTGTTTTCTCCATCACGTGATTTCGTAGATTTTCTTATAAAAATCTCAACAAAATACTTAAATATGATTTTATTTTCATTAACATTGGTTAAGATATTATTTTATATACGACTATTGAAAATCTTGATATGAAAGTTTTGACAAGGTGACTATAAATTATCTCGGCTACCCTTAACGACCGTGTGGCCTAATGGATAAGGCGTCGGACTTCGGATCCGAAGATTGCAGGTTCGAGTCCTGTCACGGTCGATCTCTGTATTTTATTAAATATATATAATATTATTATATAAACTTTAACGTATTTATTTTGACATTATACCTCACAAAAAACAAAGTGAAACTTATATTTTTAAAACAAATAATTGATCTCTTACGAGTTAAAAAAAGCTTTGTATTAAAGATAAACGATAAATATCGAAGTCTTTCATAGCTTCGCAGTTACCTAAAGCTATAACTTGGTCATATACGTCGCATACTGGTAAACCTTGAAAGCATTACATCATATAATATAATAGGTTTAGGTAGTTTCGTAGACACGACAACTCATGGGAATCATGCATGTTCGATATCTGATAAAAGTTTCCAGGTTCTAAAAGCTCAGCCGTCGAATAGAAAGAGTGTTATGAATGTACATTTGGCGATATCTCTAAGCTCGTAAACGTGATACATAACTTAATATTTTTATATATAGATAGACTTTAAGAGGCTTTGCTCGCGTATTAATGGAAATATTAACTTTAAAAGTAAGGTACCGAGATCCATAGAAGAAGGAGTAAATTGTGGAGCAATGTATTTTGTTGTTGGATCACGATACCAGCTTAGGATTATTGGTTGACGAACATTTTAAATAATAACGTACATAAATTTTGTTATTTATTGCTCTCATTTGTTTCTCAAGGTCGAATCTTCTAAGCTCCATCCAAGTAAGCTTTTAACTGACAATATTTTAAAGTTTCAGGGATTACCTCAGACAAATCAATAAACAGACAAATGAAGGTTTAAAGTATATATATTATGTTTGTATTTTGTAAAAACAGATAACAAACAAATTTTTAATTTTATTAATCATATTTGTAGATATAATATTTACTCATATACATATCTAATTGTATTATCAGAACCTAAAATGACAGATATTAACACCTTTTAATTTTTTTTTACTTGAATTTTACGAAAATTGAATAATGAATCATCGTAATTATTTTCGAAATAGCATGCTAAAAACTTAATGTTAACAATCTTTTGATTATGCTTTAGTATAAAAATCACTCACGGAATAGAAAAGAGTGTGCTATTGTTAGTGTCCAAATCAAACGAATTTTACTGTTTCATCTAAGAAATAACTTATATAACACGTACGTATATTGTATAGTCACATCTCTTGTTATTGGATTTCCGCAGTTATTCAACTCTGTCGCCTCCGAAAGCCTCGTTAAAGCTTTGTCAGTGACAATTTTCAAGTGGACTAAAAAAGCCATAATATTTTCAAAACTTATTATAGGCATATTATAAAAACAATAGGTGTATATATACATATATATATATATATATATACGTCGGAGTGCAAGAATCTGTGGATCGCTGGTCCGTGTGTAATACTCTGTGGAACGCTGGCGCCATCTGTGTGTCGGCGTGGGGGCAGAGTCAACAAGTGGCAGTCCGGCCCGTCTCTCGGCAGTCCTCGAGTGGCGGTTGGCCAGAGTGGTCGACGAATAAGGAATTAAATAATGGATCCCATTAATGACGATGTCGGCGGAGAACCCTACGCCACTGTGCTTTATGCTTCTTCGTTCTCTCTTATTCTCCCACATATATATATTGATCATACTAAATATATAAGTTAAAATTTTTGGTAGTTTTTAGAACATTTATATATCTATATATATAAGAAATATCCAGGTATCTATTGACTCATCGCGATATCTCTGGAACCATAAGGCGTAGAGACTTTTTAGAAATTTAGTATGAATATTCCTTTTGCCGAGTAAAGGTTAGTTAAGAACGGATTATACGAAATTCCACCCGTAAGGGGTTAAACGTAATACGATCTTAAACGTAATACTTTCTTATTTGTAAAACAATTTGCCTAAATTGCTACCCAAAAAAAATCCCACGCAAACACAGCTAGTATATTATATAAGTTTTTTATTGACTGTATTCTTGATTGCTATCTTTCTTGATGATAATTAAAACAATCTGAGATGCTAACGGTCTACCTGGTATGACGAATTTTAGTACCTTGAGATGGCTCACGCCTCCTGCATGCCACGACCTAGAAATTTGTAATAGAAAATTAAAAACCCTTAACTTGCTCGATATTTCCATCATTGAAGTTTTGGTGAATTTTAAACAAAGCCTTTTTTTTTTGTTGCTCACAGATTGCCACAGATTGCAATCTCACATATTACTCTTACATTACCGTCACATCTGACTATGAGAGTGAAGGAATAGAGAGTGCACTTGTGTACTATGCCTGCCAATCCGCAGTGGAGCAGCGTGGTGGGTCTATACTCTAAAAACCCTCTCTCTTCGGAGTGAGGAGGCCTGTGCCCAGCAGTGGAACGTTAATGGGCTGCTACTTACTTATATTACTGTGAGAGAATTATCCACTACACGCCACATAATTTACTTAATGATTTACATAACAAAACCGAAATTAATTTTCATTTCCAGATCTTTGCTGGTAAGTCCTTCCACCTGTAACTAGACAAAATAGAAAATACAAGTTCCTAGGTTTGCGATGCCGAGAATCGAAGCCTCTTCTAGCGAAGTAGTATCTCCCACAATTGCTCGAGCTAGGCCTTTATTATTTAAATAAGCGAGTAAGTCTTTTTATAAAGAGACTTATGCTCGATTTCCCCAATATTCCCTTCAGCATCATATAGTTAGCTGTACAGACAATCTCCTTAACTTATCCTTAAATGTACTGAAATAACAAATATTGGATGAATGTGAAAGTTGGACGCCTGGTGCTTCATTCATGGATGAAGAGGTTTCCGGTGGGTTTTAGTGGGTATTGCGAGGCCTGCTTGTTCGCCAAGTCCCACACTTCTGACACACAGTCGGGGCCAGTGCATAAAAGCATTTCCCAGCGAAAAAAAAAATCAGGTCCAAGATTCGATCCGAAGAATATCCGTACGAAATTTTAAATTACTAACAAGTAAACCATCATGGCTTATAACGTACCATAAGTAGTAACACTTACATTAAATAACCTAAATTAGAGTCGCCTCAAATAAAGCACGATGCTAAAACACTAACCCTTACTGGATCGTGGTTGCCCCAATTATTCACCTCACTGCCTTCTCTTTGTATTTACTGCAGCTTGATTTTATCTTAATACCGCTGCACAAAATTTTTGCGTTTACTATTAGAATTTCACAAGAGTATATTTTTAGGGCATAATTATATTCTCATTACAAAGGAGATGCAAATAAAATAAGCTATGGATATTGGATTAAAATATATACTCAGACAATGTTAAAACATTGCACATACATTTAAAATATAACGGTAGAGAACCCTATATAAAAGTATTATCTTACACATTTCATATCTTAACCGCTAGCAGCCGTTAACGCCGAATCGAACCTGCGATTTCTTAATCCATCGATCGAATGGATCAATTTTTTGAATATTAGATAGAATAATGTATCTGAAATAAACTAACTTTGTCTGAATGTGGGTACACCTAAAATTTGTTGTTCATAAGGGACGGCGTCATTTAAATAACACAATTTTACAAAGTGAAATTTAAATTGGTACCGCCACACCCAGGATCGAACTTGCAACCTTATCGGTTATATAGCCACCTCGCTATCACCGGTCTTTTATGTGGTAATCGAGCACATCACTAATACGCAAAAGTTTCCCTCCCCCCTACAGCTTCCATCGCTACCATCGCTTCACACATAATACAAATTATAAATATTGCAATCCAGCAAGAAACGTAAGCTCATTGCCATTTGATTACAGGCAATTATATATTCTGCCATAAATCGCACCCTTACTGTAAGCGGTTGAGGTGTTCCATTGATTATTTGGCTACGACAATCACTTGACCATACCAACGTTACGGTTGGTGACTCAAATATCCGGATAGCCTATAAAAGATTCGGCCGAGTATCGTTATTTTGCTCCCAATAATTGAAAAGTTCCGTTACTATGGCATGGATCCCATGATCAAAACCTAACCAAACTATCATCACATGACCCTCGAAGTACATCTATCCAATAAAAAACAAATCATCGAAATCGGTTAGCGTGATATTGTGTTATTCATTCATTCGTTACGCACATATTTAATGCAACTTAAAGACCATATCTCATGGATGCCATCATTAGAACTGGACCAAAATGGGACCCTACGGAAAGCACCAGATATCATATAAAAAAGAATCATCAATCCGTTTATTCAGTCGAAAGTTACAAGGTAACAAACAAAAAAAAATACAGACGAATTGATAAACTCCACCTTTTGTGAAGTCGGTTAAAAAGGACGATTAAAAGTGTTATATTTCACAAGTTATATTTTATAAGTGTACATACGGTTGTAGCATATTAAGGCTAAAAAACAAATAGATTGAATATGTTCCGATCATGCTTAGCTGGCTCGACGTTGATTGCAGCAATTATTCAGCTCGCCGCCTCCCCTTTGCAGCCGGCTTTTGCCACTGCTTTAACGGCTCCACTTAATTCCGACACCTAAACAAACCTACTCTCTCATATTACCGCTGTTAAATACGAGTGATATTTTATAAAGAAATATATAAGAACATATTCATTTTGCTTTTCCTAAATTTCATACTTAATATATTCTTTATTATTAAGTTTCCAACGTCGCATTTGATATCTAATATCTTTCATCGATTCCTCAAATTAAGTCGAAGCAATTATACTTGAATATTTTAGAAATATAATTCAAATTTCATTAATTTGAAACAAAAATATGCCGTACGATTTTTGCTTAGTTCTGTTTATCAAAAATCCACGTATCTATCCTTTTTTGACGTGTAAAGTAAAAAGGGAACGTAAGTAAACCAGTTAGCCTATCAACGTCCCACAGCTGGGCACAGACCTCTTCTGTCATTTGAGAGAAAATTTTCTCTCTAGCATTTAAGATACCGGATTCCTGATATCATTTTATACCTAAGTTTAAAGTACCAATTAGATAAGAGAATATATTTTATTTACAACACTTTTAAGTAAAACCAAAGTGAGTCTGTAATTATTATATAACGTATACTATATGTCATTTGACTTTAGGCTTAGATAATATATGTCCTTTTAAGTAGTTTAGGTCAAATTATTACTAATTTATCTATAAAACTAAATCGTAATCTTGTTACAAAGCAACTGAAGGTTGTTAATAATCTATATTTAAAATATATAGTCTTAAATTAATCTCAGGTATGTAGTCTAGCAATTCCATTATAAAATGTGAAGCTCATGGTTTTACAATGTCATTTGTACCATTTTCAATATAAAAGATGTACTGAAAGAGGATTACCAAGGTTTTACAGTTTATTCTTCCATTATATTCTGGTGGAATGATGAATTTTTTACATGTAAGTCGTTTATATCGGATAAATTAAATTCGGGATGCAAATCCATCAAATGGAGTTATTTGATAAAACGACTGCAGAGTCGTCCCGTCTGTATAAATGTGCATATACTCGTACGCGTAACTACATATCACCGAAGTAAACCGATTTATTTTCATGTGGCAATTTAGTTTAGTTGTTTTTTTTTTACAAAGAATATACAATTTAAATAAGTTGCAATTGATAGGTTGAAAATGCAGTGATTGACATTTAAAAATAAAAAGGCTTTATTCTTTTAATTTTATTAGTTACGTAAAAAATCGTTTTTTTTTTTACTTTGCAAGAGATATTAGGAAATAAGATAAAAAACTCTCAAATATAAATTTACATATAAATATAATTTAAATTTCTTAATCTTGATAAATTATATCTCACCAATTACTTAAAACAACTTCAACGTAAATAGTTATAGGCTTAGTGACTTGCAGGAAAAGAACTGATATAAGATTATTCCCTGACAGCTTTTAGATGATTACGTACGAAACTTTTATATTGAACGTGGCTAAACTAGCGATTTATCTTATATTAGTCACACTTACCTTAAATATTGGTTGTGGTTATTTAGAAACTTTGTCACTATGAAAAATAATTGATTTCAGGAATTGAGAAATTTAAATGTTTATTAATAATTATATAACTTTATTTTATTATTTATAGATATAAACAAACATTTATTATATACCTTAAAAACTACATTACAATTGAATACACAAAAATCAGTCAAATTTCCACTAATTACTAAGACACAAACATAGCTACAATATGTTAGGTGAATTTATAAGAGTTATTTTATGTAATATGAAATGTATATAAAAGTCAGTTAGAATAATAAGAAATAAAAAAATTTTACATGAAAAAAACACAAAAAAGGAACAAAATAATTTTATACGAAACATTGAAATAGACTATCCTTAAATACATCCATTCTATAGTGCATAATATCAACATAATTACAATTTTCATTGTAAATGTGACATGCTCCATAAATGAATGTATTTTTGGCATAGTTAGTTAAAGGTGCAGGTTCCAAAAATATAGATTGAGGCCTTACCGATGTTTCCAGGACATTTAAAATCAATATTGCTCAAGAGGAATTTAGAGTCAATTAAGTTATGAAGAACCTTAAATATGACGGCCTCGTTGGCGCAGTGGTGCGAGTATTCGCTTTGCTAGAAGTGGCACCGGGTTCAATCTTCGGTAGGACGAATTGAAAAATTGTATTTTCTTGTCTGAGTCTGGTCTGATGGGAGACTTCGGCCGTGGCTAGTTACCACCCTACCAGCAAAAACGTATCGCCAAATAAAGCGATTTGTGTTCCGATACGATGCTGTGTGGAAACCGTAAAAGGTATATCGCCTTTTACCATCTTAGGCTGTATCATCGCTTACCATCAGGTGAGATCACAGTCGAGCCCTAAACTGTCTGCAATAAAAAAAATATATAGTCTCTCATATTTAGTTTCTAAATGATTTTATTGAGTATTGTTAGTGTTATTGCCAGACTAACTTTTTCTATAGTATACCTTCAAATATAGATTGAATTAATACCTATAAGTTAAAGTAAGTAGCAGCCCATTAAGGTCCCACTGCTTGGCACAGGTCTCCTCATTCATATGACAGAGGGTTTTTAGAGCATAGACCCACCACGCTGCTCCACTGCGGATTGGCAGGCATAGTACACAACAAGTGCACTCTCTATTCTTTCACTCTCATAGTCAGATGTGACTGGAATCCGACACGACCGGAGAGAGATCAGGCGCAGGACCGACGGCTTAACGTGCTCTCCGGGGCACGGCGGTAGATCTCACCGTCAAATTCCAAACTTCAGGCAAATATTGATAAAATCTGAATAGAAAACTCAATATCGCTTTTGAACTGACCCGACCCGTTACTCGAACCCAGGACATCATGTTTATAGTCGAACATGCTAACCACTACACCTATGAGGCAGTCAGATCAATGATGCACTAATAACTATTTACAACAGCGAAATACCACGTTCGCACTGAGTACCAACGTCAACTGACATCGCATTAGCATTGAATCTGTTCTTACAAAATGTCTATTTAATTTACTTAATATATTAAAGACGAAATATCAAAGAAACACAAACATTATAATGTCTTACTGAAAGCCTATATATATATCTGTCATTATTAAAAGCAAAGATTTATTTACTCTACGTAAATAAATCTTTGCTTTTTACATAAAATTGTTAATGGGGATATTGACAACCCTAATTTGTTAAACAGACTAACACTAGCTGTTCCAAAATGTAAGGCAAAACCCCATATAAAGGCAAAACAAACATTTAGGCCACGACTCTCACAAACTAACACAGGAGTAAATGCTGCATTAAATAGAAAATTGGTTAAATACAATGAGATATTTAAAAAATCAAATATAGATCTTTGTCGACTCCTCCACATCATTCAAACGTAAACTGAAATCGTTTTTGATGACCAACTAGTTTTTTAATCATTATCTGTAAGTTTTTTTGATTTATTACTATTTAAGTTTAATTGTAGACGTAACAATTGCATTACATGCCAAGTTAGCCTATAAATGGGATATTCAATGTATAACTTAGAGAGAGAGAGAGAGAGAGAGAGAGAGAAAACATTTTATTGCACACAAGATAAAAATAAAAAGACATATAAACTAAGATACTTATTATTATAATATAGCGTGCAAAGGCGGTCTTATTGCTACAAGGAATCTCTTCCGGACAACCTTATTATGTAAAGAAGCAAACTAAAATAAATAATAGGACAGAACAGCGCCAAAAACTTACACATAGTATATAAAAATCAATTTTTGTTCTTAACTATATAAGATATTACATATAACATAAATATTATATACATAAATATCAATATATCTATAGATACATAAAGAGAATATATACACAAAAGATATGCAATAAAAAAAAAAATTATTGCTGACAGATTAGCGCTTGACTTCCCACGAGTCCAGGCTCAGACAAATTAGAAAATACAATTTCCTAAATTCATCCTATCGGGGAAAGAACCCGGGAGCTCCGCTAGCAAAGCGAAAACTCGCACCACTGCGCCAGCGAGGCCGTCGAAAATACAATATAAACAAAAGGAAAAGTTATAAACGTGTTATTCACAACAGTTTTCAGTTAAATAGAATTCTTTGAGGCGTGTCTGAAAGATGGCTAATGACTGTGAGTGACGTATACTATCTGGTAAAGAATTCCATAAATTTGTAACTTAGACAGTGAATGAATTTTCGTAAAATTTTGTATGTGAAACTGGATGTATAAGTTTGTTATGGCACTGGGATCGGAGTTCATGGTTAGTATTCATGTCATCGCAATAAAAGAAGAAACGTTCTTTTAGGTAAGTAGGAGTATGGGGCAAGTAGAGAAAAGAATAAAGTAAAAAAAGAGCATGAACATTGCGACGTTGTTTGACGGATAGCCACTTGAGACGCGAACGATATTCACTGATGTGGTTAAATTTTCTTAAGCCAAATAGGAATCCGATACATAAATTTTAGTACATAAAGTTTGTTTAGTAGCTTAAGGTCCAAATAGGAAACATCTGCATAGTCTAACTAATAGGCAAGAGAAGTGATTTGGCCAATGTAATATTCGTTAATTTAATTTAACTTTATTATATATTTAATATGATTTAGCATAAGTATAAACGTTGGCTTTCTAATAAAATAAAATAAAAAAATATTGTGAAACGTGTTCTCGTTAAATGGTTTTCATAGCAAAAATGGGTAGAGTATCAATTCAATAAACGGCATCTCGCCATCCATTTAAATTATTTACGTAAACATTTAAGGACGCTTGAATATTTCTGAATAGCGGCGTTAACGCTCGTAAGCAGGTTACAGCTGCACGTCCATCTGCATTTCTGCAGCGAACTCGCAGACGCTCGTAAATAATCCTCTGGACCTGAAAAACGTTTCAGTGAATCCAATAAAATACGTATCCGCAGAGACTACGCCGCAGTGAGCTCGTTACCACGCCTAGACGATTTATTGAGATTTGAAGGCTGAAATAGTTTTAAAAATCTTTTATGAAATACTACTTCTGTATTTCCCTTGTTTCTGTTTTATCCTCTAAGGAGAATTTCGCGATTGGAAGATCAAGCGGGATTATATTCTGAGGCAATTGTATATAATCAAGATTTTTTTTCAAACTCATTAAAAGCAAAAGCAAATGAGAGCTACACTTATAACCTATAAAAGGCAGTCTTATCGCTTTATAACGACCTTATCGAGAAAACTTTGAGCGCATAGAAAGATTGTAAGCAGAAAACTAGATGATAAGAATAAACCATGATAAACTTATATTTATTTCCCAATCTCCTTATTGATAATTGGAAATTTCAAGTAGTTTGGATTCGCATTCCCGTAATTTACTAGCAGCGATTTAAGCTGCTCGAAAGAATAATGGCTGGAACGGCTATGAATATATACATTTAAACATTCTTAGAGTTCTCGTTGCAATTTTAAGTGTTTTTGAGGATTATTTTATTATAAATTCTTTTTAAAAAATGTATTGATTCTGATTAAAAAGGTGTATTACATCATGCATTCAGGTGTATCATTATATCAATAAAATAGACCAAGATGTTTTATGGAGTAAAACTAAAATATTATCCCTTAGATTGTTCTGCCAGCCTCTGTATTTTAGCCGCGCTTTTTAACTGAAATTCAAAATAAAACTCTACCAAATAATATGATTATTATAGTTAAAGTATACAATGTAATCTTTTGTTTATTAAATTAAGAATCTGGTGTAGCGTCATGTTGCGCTATACTCTTAGACAGTGACACAAGTCCATCTTGTATTTATAGGTTCATATCTTAAAAATGAACATATACCTCAAGAATTTTTATTGTTATTCACTTATATAATCCAGAAAAAAAATAATTACTAATAAAGACTCATAATTTATAAAATACTGCAAAAACTTTAAGACCTTCGACGCGATACATGCACCGTTAGTAACGGTCAGTTTGTAAGCGATTAATTTTTTGTTTTTTCTATTGTCTGGTGTTATCTCGACGCATATTTTGTTACGACAGTTACTGAGAAGTGAAATACATAACACATTATGACTTAAAAAGAAAGAGATGCTTATATTTCTGATATCATCTCAACCGGTAGTTAACACGGGCAATCAAAGGGTTATATATCTTCAGTGAAATATACTAATAGCAAGTGCTTAAAACTACATGATAGAAGTACTAAATCGAGATTAATAATACGAAATACAACTATCATACATATCATCATATCATTTATCTATCTATATATATATAAGAGATATCCAGGTATCTATTGACTCATCGCGATATACCTGGAAACATAAGGTGTAGAGACTTGAAATTTGGTAGGAATACTCCTTTTGCACAGTAGAGGTCAGCTAAGAACGGATTTTACGAAATTTCACCCGCAAGGGGGGTTGCGGGGGTGTTATACGTATGTTTCTTATTTGTAAAACAATTTGCCTAAATTAAAGAAAATGCAAAAACATTCCACGCAGACGTAGTCGCGGGTTCAGCTAGTATAATTATAAACGTGTATAAATTATCGTTAATGTATTCATGATAATATAATCTCGCACTCTTAAACAACGAGAACCAACTTTACTCGAACAAGCGTCACATAGCCGAGCGTTTTAGCTCAATCTCATTCAAGATTCCCAAATTAAATTAAGCACTTTATTTCAAAAATATCACTTTTCATTTCCAAAATATTGAATTTACATCTACATTGGAATTTTGTATCAAATATGAATTAGACATTATCACCTTAATCTTTTTGAATGTAAAATATTATCAAAGAGTCACATGACATGGGGCACAATGACGTAAAGATAAGGTGACCTCTTTCAGACCAGTGATTCTATTATATTGTCCGTCATAGGATAGGCTTGTATATCGTAAGAAGTCAATGGGTCGACCATTATAATAACCATAGGAGTGTAATTAAGCGAAATAATTACTGTTACGGTTAGTATTTTATCGTGGGATTTGTAATCGTTATATACCATTAAATGCATTAGCATTTAGAATTCTTACTATCAAAATTTGAAATGTTTGTTTAATTACAAAAATGAGTTAGAATGGTCATAGGTTTTTATGTCTGGTGACATACAATTTTGAACACAATGAAATATTTATCCTATATCTTTTATTGTGTATTTATTTTAGGAATATTCAAGAATAGTCTAGATTCCAATAAATAACGAAGGTTCCGAATAATACTCGAAATAAAGGCGAGGAACATGCTCAAGAATATACAGTATTAATATATTTTTAATACATAAATATACAGACTGAAGTAATGAAACGTTTCATAAAACCTTTCAACACCTCAGATTTCAACAAATAATTTTAGGAAAACTCAATGAAAGTAACGTACGAATGTGAGTAAAGGCTACGTCCCCTTAATGAATTACGATTTTCAAAATTTTGAAAAGGAAGCATCACATATGTCGTCGTCGTCGTCGTCGCTTTAACCGATGGACGTCCGCTGCTGGACATATGTCCGTAATGATGTCCACAAGGCCCGATCTTGCGCCGCCTGGCTCCAGCGGCTACCGGCGACCCTCTTCATGTCGTCGGTCCACCTTGTGGGGGGTCTCCCTACACTGCGCCGCCCGGTGCGGGGCCGCCATTCCAGCATCTTCGGGCCCCAACGTCCATCGGTTCGTCGGACTATTTGCCCCGCCCATTGCCACTTCAGGTTCGTGACTCGTAGGACAATGTCGGTGACTTCGATTCTGCTACGGATCTCCTCATTTCTGATTTGACCACGTAGAGAAACTCCGAGCACAGCCCTTTCCATCGCACACTGAGTGACTTTGAGCTTTCGTATGAGGCCCATAGTCGGCGACCACGTTTCGGAGACGTAGGTCATCACTGGCAACACACACTGTTCGAAGAGCTTTGTCTTCAGACACTGAGGCATATTGAACGAAACGATCTGCTGTAATTTTCCGAACGCTGCCCAACCGCGTTGGATTCGGCGATTAACCTCTTTGTCGAAATTGGACCTACCTAGCTGGACTATGCTACCTATATATGGACCTACCTAGCCGCACATTAATATATTTAAAGGACTTCTAAACACTTACTCCCTCAAATTAAAAATAAATATAACGTAATATTTGCATTACTTACTTGTAATATTCATAGAAATACCGTAACCCTAGCATAACTCCCAATTTCCCAAACTACATCGTCAGTTTTGTGGTACCGGTTGCATTTTATGACTTACTTTTCAAAAATAAATACAAGCGCGTAGAACAGATGGGTAAAGTAATACTGGTCCCTAAATATACTTTACTTTTAAGGTGCATCTATATAAAAAGCTTTATTATGTACGTATAGAGAATGTAACTTAATATATTATGTATTCAAAGCATTTAAACAATTATTGTAGTTTACGTGTACGAGTAAGTATAATATAGTTAAGAATATGGTAATAATGTTAAATCAGGGTATAACGTATAGTACATATTTTCCGTATAAGAAAACGTTTTCAGCGCGTAAAACGTGAAAATGATTTAGGAATTTGATATTTCCGTGCGGGCGATAAAATGATAAGCGGAATAAATTTTAGACAGTTTAGTTCCCCTTTAGTGAAAATGGCTTCCTTTAGATAGAGAAAACGTATAATGGAATGCAATAACTCTTGACCGGGTGTGCGAAGAAATAACAGTGTGTCATATTTCACAACCCTCGAACATTTTTATAAAAGCGAACCATCTGCTTTTGACCCCTCATCCTTTTTGTTTCAAAAATTATTGCTGTATCACTAAACTAACGGTACTCTATCCACATTATTAACTGTCGTGTTTACTGGAACATAATTTTATATTTTTTTCTATTTATTTCCTTTCTTGAGTACGTAATAGTGACAATAAGTTAAAAATAGTTGTGCTGTTAATGAAGTAAAATGTATTATATTTATTTATATATATTCCTTATAAGTATTTAATTAAATGTATGTATATATTTTGAGTAATGTATGTTTGCCTTATAACCTATAAACACCGCCTACCTTCTCTCTCGTTTCTTTGACGGTCTTTCATTATACAATAGGCTTATTTTAAGTTAGGTCATTGTATTATTATTGTTTTGTGGTGTTCAATAAAGTATACTATCTATCTATCTGTATTCGTTTTGTTAACAATCCATAGGTACAACCACTTACCATACAGGCTGAGATTAAGATTTCGTGGCTGTGGAAAGTCTAAGTCGACTATAGATTTTTTTGTAAACATAAATGTTTTATTTCAATTAGATTTTAATTACTTCCTCTGAGATTATTAGATACACACTTACATTCATAATCTAATCAATATACATATATTACTTTATAAAGAATATATATCTAACTAAAACATATTTAAATTTGTAACATTATTGACGTTGAATGCCCGACAAATATCAATTAAAAAATACAGGTATTGGATAATTCTTGATTTCGAGGAGGTGAGGAAAGAATTTTTTATCGATATACTAAAGAATCGCTCCAATAAGTTTTAGCTTGATAAAAATAGAAAACAGAATAGGTATCATGGGTATCATTTGTATCCTTGGAATATTAGCTAATTCACTAGTCGCAGGCCCAGTTAATAAGGGTCGTTACAATTTTCTTTAGATTGACATTTTTTAATTCGTTATGTCTTTTAAACTACAGTAGTTGGGCATATGGTATTGCGATGTATAGAGTACATTGCTAGATTGTCTCAATATAACTAGCAATTTTATAAAGCAATCTCCATACAGAGTAGCGCGATATTATAAAACTTGCAGTATTTTTACGGATAAATTCGATATCGCCGGCTCAGAAAGAATAACGTTGTCCAAAAATCTCAATAGAGGGGTGAGCGTTCTCTACGTCCATAAAAACTTTGGGGAGTGAACGTGTAAGGAATAAACGTCACCGGAGCGGGGTGACTGCGGTCATTTCGCTAAACGAAGATCAGAATCGCAAGCTGTTAGCATAGAGATTGCCATCGAATGAAAGCCGCCCAAAGTATTCCATCGCTGAATCGAGGGGCACCGAATATTGCGGCTTCGAAATAACCCACTACTTACTGACTCAACTAATATTCTGCCACGAATTTTAGATTTTGAATTTTTTCTAATCAAACCTTATTGCTTATTACTTTCCATACTGATTCGTTTCAGGAAATTTTAAAAATCTGAGATATTTCACTATTTTTACAGTTACGTTTGTTTAACATAAAACTGTTATTATTTTGTAACATATAATTACAGCGTAACAATACATAGACTATGTATGTAAAATAATCTTCTTATCCGCCATGGTCGAAAGTCGCTAAGAACCCAATTCAGAGAAATTAACTTAGTTACAGTTTATTGCGCATATATATTAGGAAACTCAATAAAAAGAGTGAATGCATAAACTTAACAACTCATTTAAAGGTTAAACTGTATACGTTTCTGTAATAAACTCCCACAAGACGTTCAAAAAATGTCGCCTAATAAATTCAAAGTCTTTGTTAAAAGACACTCGATTGAAAAATCTAACAAACAAGATTAATTAGACGAATTGCTCTAATTTAAATATAGTAAACTCATATAATATTGTAATGGCGATGTTAAAAAAATACCCTACTGAGTTTGTTGTGAGCTTAGGATAGGGCGCGAAGGAACCATTGTAATTATAGATTTTAAGTCGTTCTTTGATACCATCATCACTTAATGTGTGGAAAAAAAATTGACGATTTAAAAGTGCTGTAATGGGCCTACGCGAACAAAGATATTTCGAATTTGAATTTGAATTCGGAATCTCTAATTTCATAATCTCTATATCTGATGTGATAATTAATTTATCAATGTTCGTATTAGTTATATTTTAAATTAGATAACTTCAATGATTTTATGTCATCAGATACAAATAGTTACTTTATACAATTCAGGTGCCATGTAATAACATTTTTTTATAATAAAACTAATTTGTTTTGGTAATTTTGTTCGTATTAACCAACTTCTTTGTTATATAAAAATGTTTTGTGAACATTACAAATTTCATGGGTATTATCAGTAACCTACAAAAACCCGACGTTAACATAAGTACTAATTTGTGTGGTACTGGTAGTATTTGGTTTCATTTATTACTTTGAAATAAATCAAATCGCTCAAGTAAGTAACGAGTTTATTTAAATACGTTAATAAATATTTATTAAAATGTTTCACGTATTTAAATTTATATTTATACTGTCTCATTGGTCTTATGGTTAGCATGTTCGACTACAGACATGAGGTCCTGGGTTCGAGTCCCGGGTCGGGCCGATTCAATCAATATTGAGTTTTCTATTAAGATTTTCTCAATATGTGCCCGAAGTTGGGATGTTGACGGTGTGATCCACCCCCGTGCCTCGGAGAGCTCGTTAAACCGCCGGTCCTGCGCCTGATCTCTCTCCGGTCGTGTTGGATCCCCGTCATATCGGACTATGAGAGTACACTTGTGAACTATGCTTGCCAATCCGCAGTGGAGCAGCGTGGTGGGTCTATGCTCTGAAAATCCCTCGCTCCTCGGAGTAAGGAGGCCTGTGCCCAGTAGTGGGACATTAATGGGCCGCTACTTACTTAGATTTATATATTCATTGATTCTCGTAGAGTAAATGTCTGCCCAAACTAAATTATACAAATATTTGCGTGCTTGACTTTCATGTCACAATGTAAGTGATGAAATCTAAAACGAAAACCCGCCGTATTAACCTGGTAAGTGGTAAGACAGTCTAAAAGTAAGTGCTGGAACATAAATTTTATTTGACAACGTCATTTGATGCTAGACTGATAAGAAAATAAAACTTGCTATATTAGCTCGTAGAATAATCAACCCGAAACTTCTTATACCAAATAGCACCATTTAACATATTTTAGCAGTTATATGTAGGCCGTCAAAATCTTAATTGAATTTTACAAAAACGATCTCATTCCTACGTTAAAATTTTAATATAAAACGGGGTTCTGATAAAGCCTTTTCAAGTAACTTTCTTTTGAAGAACGATCGACAGAGTCAAATAAAAAATACGCCTAGCGAAAATTTCAAACTCGTCGATTGTTTTGTATTGAGAAAAGTTTCTTTGTCGTTTGATCGATGGCCTCTTGTCCATTAGGCCTTTTGGAAGTTGTCCTTTCATTTATCGTATATTTTAACAATAAATGCGATGTTTAAATAGGAAGCTTAGATAAGGAACTTTGGCCTGACGAAAAATAAATAGCAATTAATCATGTAAAAGCCTTTCTTATGTTTATCAATAAGTTTGTTCGAGAAGTAAACGTTAATCTTTTTTTATAAACAAAATTACCTATATTTTTTGTTTATGTATGATATGACATATTCAAACTAACTCCTGTTTAATTTAATATTCACATCATATTATTAATATGGCATCGTTATTACTAAATGCTATACAAAAATATGTTATAATATTGCCTGCCAATCTGAAGTGAATAAGTGTGGTGGGTTTAAGGTCTATAAGTACTCTCTCATATGAGTAAGGAGGCATGTGCTCAGCAGTGGGACGTTAATGGGCTACTACTTAGTTATACAAATATAATCACAGATCAAATTGTTAAATACTAGCGACCCGTCCCGGCTCCGCACGGGTAGACATAAATAAGAACAGATATTTAAGCTATAAGCATGATAATTTAAACGACCATGAATTGATAAATATTATGAAAAAGTGTGATTCCTAATACTAAAACTATGTAGCTCTGAAAAGAACTTTTTAAGTGAAGCATAAAAATGTGTTAAAAAACCTCGGAATATTCAATGTCGCTTGCGTCCACTGCGTAAGGAGCCGATCGGCTACCTAGTTTACAATGGTGCACCCCCTTCTTCCGCACTGCCCCTATCTCGTCCAGTTAGTTATTGGCCGCCGCCAACATGTATTTTTATTTTAATGTAATGATATCTTTTGAATGGAATATCCGATTTCAATAATTCAAAAAGTAATCATCAGGTATTGAGACAGTCTTGAATATTAAATTATTTATTTGGATAAAAAAATTAAATGGTATGGATAACACGGTCTGATTTTGATCGGCATTTCTATCAATTTGTTTAATGTAAAAAAGTAGGTATATTGACGTAACTACAATAGTTAGACATATGGTCTTGCGAAGTTTTTTGTAGATATTGATATATTCTATTATATCGTCAAACATTTTTTGTCCTATCATTAATACTCTTCACAGCGTATGCGATGAAAGACACTTTATGGCTAATTTTTTTACACCTTCGGTTGGTTTTAATAGGAATTTCTAAAGATTTCTATAGTAATCTAGTACTAAATATAGCCTATGTTACTCAGTGATAATGTAGCTTTCTAATGAAAAAAGAATTATTAAAATCGGTCCAGTACTTTTTGAGTTTATTCGTTACGTACAAAAACACAAAATTTTCCTCTTTATAATATTAGTGTAGAAATAATTTTATACTCTTAATTAAAGAAGATATTTTTGTATAGTTTTTAATTTTTAAAGATTTTTTTATTGAATGTTTATTTAAAAATAATTTTGTTATAGTCTGGAGTTTCATACGGGGAAAAATTATATTCTTCATATTAGCTATTTAATATATTGATGCCTAATTTGTTTTTATTTATTAGATAAAACAAGACTCATTTGTGGCTTCGTGATATTCCAATATTGAATGCTTATATTTTTTAAGTAAGCTATATTCTATTTTATTTGATTATACCTATTATATTAGTCTCATCCCACAAAAATATACGCAAGACCAATAAGTGATGATAATCATGTAAGATTTTAAGTTTTTAATATGGCAATAGCTGAGTGACATAATTTAGTTTATAAATAAATAGTAACTTTTAAAAAACCTTGTATATTAGTTTATGCTTATCTATCTGAAACAGCAGGTCTGACTTTGTGGAGACTTTCACTGGCAGGTAGCTATTTGTTTAAAAAATAAGGCTATTTTTACATTAATATGCATTTTAACTGCCTCATTGGTCTGGTGGTTAGCATGTTCGATTACAGACATGATCCTGGGTTCGAGTCCCGGGTTGGGCCAATTCAAAATCGATATGGAGTTTTCTATTAAGATTTTCTCAATATTTACCTGAAGTTGGGAAAAATTTGGCGGTGTGATCCACCCCCGTGCCTTGGAGAGCACGTTAAGCCGTCGGTCCTGCGCCTGATCTCTCTCCGGTCGTGTCGGATTTTCGTCACGTCTCTGAGAGAGAAGGAATGGGACAAGTGCACTCTACATATGTACTATGCCTACCAATCCGAAGTGGAGCAGCGTGGTGGGTCTATGTTCTAAAAACCCGCTCTAATATGAGTCAGAAGGCCTGTGCCCAGCCGTGGGACGTTAATGGCTACTTACCTTACCTTATGCATTTTAATTATAAGTACTTGGAGACTATTTAATATAGATACATTAGTGCCAAGAAATACTTTTATTTCTTTAATAAGACGCGGCGAGTCTCTGTTAAGTATGAAAGGTTGCTTGAATCTCACTGACGTAGACTTTGTTCAAGTTATTTACTTTAAAGCGCGCTCATTAGCTAAATGGCCGTGTCTTATTGAAATAGTAATCAAAAGAGTATACTAACTTTGTAATAGTGTTACATTTTGAAACTTTATACTATGCCTTTGTAAGAAACTTGTGCCGTTTAAAAATGTATTGAGAACTTGCTTCTCTTGGTGCAATAATTATAAACTCGTATAGGACAAAACTAGAACAAAATATTTTATTTACATTGATTTATTTAGAGAAAGGTTCGAGTTATTTAAATATGGATTATTGAAAAAATGTACTTAATAAGAAAAAAACTGTTGCCCAACATTTCTCTGACTAAATGAAATCTCTGAATAACTGGAAAACGGTCAAGAATTACAAGAGAAAAAGATGTTAATATATAATATTACATGTACATTTTAGTCATTTATTGTCGGAATATTGTCTCTTATTAAAATATAGATCACAATTTTGTTACACAACTAATAATATAATCTATTTGCAATATAATGTACATGTATCACACAGCTTTTATCCGTGTTTCTTATTGACGTGACATAAATTTATTTCGCCGTTCAAACCAATCTTTTCCGGTTTTGGGTAATAAAATGGAATAGTTCCAATGTTTTATTTTCAATATCTTTGTCAATTTGTTTTCGTGTCCAGTTTAATATTTTTAAATTGTTTTGGCAAACAGGCCAAATTGTAGCTCAACGCTTTGTATTTAATTTTTTGCGTATGAGGGTAAAATTTTCATGGATGAAACGCGTGATTAGCATCACAAAGATGTGCAGCACGTTTTATGTTAATTCGTTTGAAGGTTAGGTATTTTTAATATTAACCAAGAACATGTGACATTTAATTTATCGCTCGTCATTTAATATATTCTATAAAATTTTTCATAGAATATATAATTAAAATATTGCATAAATTCTCTTTTCTAAACTTTAAATTCAAAAAGAAAATTCAATTAATAATTTCTAATACGTATCATTTGAGATTTCAATAAATTATTTTTATTAATTTTCGACACTTTTAATGACAATGAAATTTATTAAATTCCTAACATGTCTTCTTCTTTCCCTCCTTCTACTTCTTAAATATAAACAAGACTTAAGGATCAGTTTGCAAAAGAAGTTTCACAATCATTATATCTAAATGATTGCATGATGAATAAAAATATATGTAAAGTAAATTAAATGTATGTACAATAGCCAACTAGTGTTAAATTTAATGACCTACTCGGACATACCAAATATATAAAGAAACTCGATAACAAACACAGGCCACGTTTTAAAAACAGTAACATTACATATTAATCAACATATTCTCGTAAGATTAATGCTAAGAATTATTATATAAATGAGCTCTAAATATTGTCAACATTATTTAAACTATTTTAATTATAATTTTAATTTGTTCCCCTGTAAATTTATTTTAAGGTATAGTTTTAATTTTTTCTTTTATTACACTGTATTATATTGCACGCCACATTATTGCAATAAATTGAATTTTGAATTATTTTCTACTTATTAGTTTGATAGAATGAATACCAATTATCCAATTAGGATCTCCGTTTCCTTAAAAGAAATGTCAACTCGCACATTACCGTCGCTATATAAATTGAATAACATTTTATATATCCGTGATAATATTAATTTATACAACATGAGCGAAACACACAATTTTAATACAAGAAATAAAAACAAACTTTTAATGCCATATATTAGAGTGAAGAAGGTTCAGAAATCATTTATCGGGTTGAGCATACGCATTTAATAATATACCCGAATCACTTCTAGGTTTGCCTCCACATCGTCGTCGTCGACGTCGTCGTCGCTTCAACCGAAGGACGTCCACCGCTGGACATAGGTCTCACGAAATGATGCCCACAAGACCCGATCTTGCGCCGTCTGGCTCCAGCGGCTACCGGCGACTCTCTTGATGTCGTCGGTTTACCTTGTAGGGGGTCTTCCTACACAGCGTCGTCCGGTACGGTGTCGCTATTCCAGCACCTTCGGGCTCCAACGTCCATCGGTTCGTCGGACTATGTGCCCCGCCCATTCCCACTTCAGGTTCGCGATTCGCAGGGCAATGGCGGTGACTTTGGTTCTACTACGGATCTCCTGATTTGAACATGTAGAGAAACTCCGAGCATAGCCCTCTCCATCGCACGCTGAGCGACTCTGAGTTTTCTTATGAGGCCCATATTTAGACACCACGTTTTGGAGCCGTAGGTCATCACTGGCAACACGCACTGTTCGAAGAGCTTTGTTTTCAGGCACCGAGGGGTATCGGACGAAAATATCTGCCGTAGTTTCCCGAACGCTGCCCAACTGAGTTGGATTCGGCGCCTCCACATAGTTTTAAGGAATATGTTAAGAACGTCCTATTACAAAAGGAATATTATAATATTGAAGTGACAAAGATGTTTGGACTTGATTCCAATTGCACATGAAAGCTAAATACATTGTGACGTACAAAAACTATGTTTAGAGGATTAACCATTGAGTTCATTGCCGGTTTTGTTTCCTCTGAATCAACTTTCCGAGCCGGTTTTAGATTTATTACTAACGGACAGACTACTAACGATTTAAAAGTGTTTTTGAGCCTAAGAATTTTTTGATTTTGATTATCTCTGAAAGAGAGTTTTTTAATTTTTTTATAACTATAATTTATTTTAAATGAATTAGTATGAAATAGCTTTAACACTAAATAATGTTCTGTAGTTACATGCATTTTCTTTATCTAATGTTGTTCCCAGGGAGTACGGGCGCAGGTGGTGGCCGTGATTAAGAGGAATGGGTACCTGCCTCCCTATTTATAGCATGTCGGAAACGCCCAGCCCGAGGCGTCAGAGCGAACCGCAGGGGGTTACCGCCGATTTTCCTATTGCACCTAAAATATCCAGGTGCACTGACTTTACCTCGAAACGTGATAAATATATCGGCTTTCAAATGTCGCTCTCTTTTACACTAACTTTGCATTACAGTACAATTGTGCTAGTGATATTTCAAAATGGGAACACATTCTGTTGTGGCATTCTTTATCTGATCTAACACTTATCTTTATATACATACGAGTATAAATAAGATGTTGATGTCTCTATACAATTTAATAGAGAGTTACTTTATGGCACACACATTATTAGAAAAAAATAATACAAGAAAACTTAAATAATAGTTTAGGAACCATAACATGCAAAGGCGGTCTTATTGCCTAAGCAATCTCTTAATCGACAACTTTTTGGTAAAAGGAACTGTAAGGGAAAGAAAGCAGGTGGCGCGCCAAAACAAAACAATTAGACCGTACTTACACACACACACACATATATATATATATATATATCTCTGTCGGAGTGCAAGAGTCTGTGGATCGCTGGTCCGTGTGTAATAGTCTGTGGAACGCTGGCGCCATCTTTGTGTCGGCGTGGGGCCAGAGTCAATAAGTGCCGGTCCGGCCCGTCTCTCGGCAGTTCTCGAGCGGCAGTCGGCCGGAGTGGTCGACTATTGAAACTGTCGCGTTCCTAGCTATTAGTGTTAATGAGTTTGTGTAAATTGATATCGGGAACATTAAGTGACCGAACATTATAATCCGAGTTAATTAATAAAGTGTTTGATTGCACCAACATTACCCACGAACGCCCACAGAATAAGAAATTAAATAACGGATCCCATTAATGACGATGTCGGCGGAGAACCCTACGCCCCTGTTTTATGCTTCTCCGTTTTCTCTCTTATTCTCCGATATATATATATATATATATATATAATGTAAAACTATATATATACAAATATATTAATATAAATTAAAATAAAAGTCAAACATAATCGCGTATTCTTTTTTAGAGTTCTTCGTATTCTTATATTCGGAGTCGGCGTCAGCCAAGGTAGGTGTGTCCCTCGTGTCCACTTGGCAGCTCCGGCGCTGCTCACACCTATAGCTTGTATATGTAGGCACCTTGGCTGACCTGTGAAGGAGTTGCTGAAGTATATACTCTGACAGACAGGGTACTAAGTAGATTATTTCTACTATTCTAATGGCATAATTATATAAAAAAGCAATTAAAATTTACTAACTTCTTGTCGGTAAGTGTTTTCTCTTTAATTTACTAAACTGGTGGATTGCATTTGAGGGGTTACTTAGTTGATATATTATATTAAATGGGCTGATTAGGAATATTTGCTGATTAGGCAAGTTAATTTTAATTCCTAAGAACACGAAATTCTAAGCCTCATTTTTATCATTTTTGTTCAATTCAAAGTTCAAGGTCTTTGAACATTTGCATCGAGTTTATTGAAAATTGTGGGTTTTTAAGGTAATTTTAACTTTCTTTAAAAATAATGAAGTTATCTAAAAGTAATCTGGTGCTGTACTGTATTTATCAATATTTTTGAACGTTTACTGTCAGACGACAAATCTGACTGGCTGATTTAAAAAAATAAGCAGCAGAATTCCAACAACAAGGGAGTTTAAATCACTAGTAACTTTTGATACGTAAACAAAGTTTGTAGCGCAGATGCGAGAATCCAATAAAAGTAGGGGAAACGGTAGATTCTTGAAGGGGACAAATTTCCCTAAAGTATTAAAGCCATGAGAAATAAAATTCATCGATATTGCTGTTTTCCAAACATTAGTTTAGAGGGGATCCGCGTTACATTTTATGTGTTTATCAGTCCTGTTCTGTTTTGGTTTATATAGAATTTTCTTGGCTCTTAAATAGTATGTATTTTGTGAAATTATACGTCATAAAGTCCACACCACAACATTTTTATAATTTAATTTGAAATTTTGTTGGCATTGGGTGATACTAAGCCGTCACGATCGGCTATATAACTTCCTTTTAAGTATAGTTGTCTCTCAGCGACTAAAAGACTAAACAATATATTCATTTAACAGAAATTTTGAAATAAACAATATTGTCTACATAATAAACTTGTAAATACCTATATTGTATTGCAAGTCTATAAATCTTATTACATATGTCCAAAAAACTGCAAGGTGTTTGATCAAGTTAAATCGCTAAGTGAATGTTTCTTCGTAGAAAATGATACAGCAATTGTATGTAACCGCATGTAAACTTGAATTTGTTTGTACATAGGTTATAAAAGTCTACTTAACCTTAAAAGTTGTATTGGTATTTTTAAAATAGCTGATAGTTATCTTTCTGCTGACCCCTTTGGACTGGCGTAAGTTATTAATAATAGAGCCACTGGTCTGGAAGGGAATACCTTATCTTTACTGCATCGCAGCCCGTATGATACAGGCGTCAGACGCATACTAAGAAATGTATTTCATGCCACATATCATATTTGTAATATTCTCATGTACTTTCAGAGGTTATTATTACGCAGTAACTAAACAATTTCGTTTACTAGTTAAACATATGTAGAAAATCTTCATATTCTATCAAAAACAGAGCCTAGTTTTAGTCAGTTTCAAACTATAGCTCGTAATTATCTGGCTTCACCGGAGATAATAGAAATACCACGGCCCAAATAGAAATGTATATGTAACATTATACTGATACGTTTCGTTGCCGAAGTGTGGAAACCAGAATCTAGGGGGAGGGTTGAAGTGGGAATAATAAGGTATTGGCAGTTACATTTGACCCGTAGTTGGCTAAAAATGATTTGAATTTTGTGAACGGTATGCTCGTTTTCCAATTTGTAAAAAAATTGTTCGTTTTGCGTAAAAACAAGCGTTATGTATTTAGTTACTCACGTGTTTTATCTGCCTTTAACGTCACACAGTCGAGCACAGCCTTTTCGCTAAAAATAAAGAATCCGCAAAGATTAGTTTCCCCTCAGCGCGACGCTCGACCAACTCAGGAAATGCCTGAAATATGGCTTCTGCGCAATATTGTTCATTACCAAAACGTACTTTTACGCTTCGTAAACACATACTATCATGTATTTTTGCAGTTATTATCAGATGTGATTAAAAAAATAAAGTACACAATTAGCATAAAATGTTTTTTGTGAATATACACACACCTCTTGCGACGGAATTCAGACTTATGCAGTGTGTGCGACTCGCATAAAATATTTATGGCCAATATAAGGTAAGTAGCAGCCCATTAACGTCCCACTACTGGGCACAGGCCTCCTCACTCCGAGGAGCGAGGGTTTTTAGAGCATAGACCCACCACGCTGCTCCACTGCGGATTGGCAGGCATAGTACACAAGTGCACTCTCTATTCCTTCACTCTCATAGTCCGATGTGACGGGAATCCGACACGACCGGAGAGAGATCAGGCGCAGGACCGACGGCTTAACGTGCTCTCCGAGGCACGGGGGTGGATCACACCGCCAACTTCCCAACTTCGGGCAAATATTGAGAAAATCTTAATAGAAAACTCAATATTGATTTTTTAATTTGATGGCCAATATATATGACATTTCAATTAATTCTATAAATATAAACCACTGACATTTAAAATCAATAATGGCGTTAGATAATAAGGTAGATAACGCACAGGAAGGACTTTTACATGTGTCATAATAGGGTATATGTCCAATTTATATACAGTAAGGAAAATATATTTAAACCACACATATTTTTTAATACGAAGCTTTAGTACGCGGTTTAATATTTTAACTGTGGGACCATGCGAATGCCTTGTCCTTTTTGTATACGTAAATGTAGCAACTCATTATTTTAAACAACTGTAATTTGGGAATCGTTAAGCTGTCAAATTAGACTACCTCATCTTCCATTCCAACAAAAAAAGTGTAATTTTCTTTTACGGCCGAACCTGAAACTTTTAACATTTTAGGTCATTGCATGTCTAAGTTTTCTTCCGCGTTTTTATGTGTTTGATTCTTATTTTTCAAGTTGAATTTATATAAATATCGTGATTCATGTCAATTCATTTTTTAAAAGAAATTATAATATATGATTTAAAGAAAAATAGCTTTATGTTGTATTAGAGCTTAAATAATACAAACCTATATGTTATTTATAGAATCGAAATTTCAATTACCAAAAATCATCAAAAGCACTCCAGCGGTTTAGAAGAAGTGCAGTCACATACAGAGGAACAAAAAAATGTATAACTATAGAGATAATAACAAATAAAATTGCCTCTTTAATGTAATTGCAAGATTAAATTTATCCATATTGCAAACGATTGGACCTTATCACTTACTTGGCAAGCGTATAGGGTATAAAGAGCCTCGTTACAAGTAATAAACTGGTTTACTCCAATAAAGTGGAGCGACTGAAGGACTGTGCTGTGGTTTAATGGACTTCATTATAGCTATTTATGTTGTGCATTTGTAATAAGTTACATAAAAACATTCATTATATCTTTTTTAATTACTGCTAGGTTACACTCTCCATATTTATATACATATATCTAGTTCAAACGTACAAAAGTAAGCTACTATTTATTCCCGATACTGTCACCTGCATAGTTCGTGATCCGAAATCTAAACCATTCCGGAATCCATCTCAAGAAATACATTATATTTCAACGAAATTGGTGCAGCCGTTTGGAAGGAGTTCAGTGACGTACAGACGCACATAAAAATTATATACATATAAAGATACTAGCAATGCCCCGCGGTATCACCCACGAAGATACTGATCTCGTGGAAGTGGAAAGCCTATGTAGGACTTATTTTCTTAGATTGACATTTTTAAATTCGTTATAGCTTTTGAATGGAATGTCCGACTTTAATAAATTTAATAGTATTTTACAGGTATTGCACCGGTCTTTAACAAAATGTCATTTAATAGGATAAGGATTAATATAGAGGTTGGATATGTTATATCACGGACTTGTTTTAGATATTAATACGTTCTATAATATTGTAGAGCATTGTTTTGTTTTGTCTTCAATAGATTTCGCAGCGCACGCGATGACAGATTTTATGGGACCAATGTTTTTCACACCTTGGGTTACATTATTACATTTTTATTAGGGAGCCCTATCTCTTTTTTTAAAGTAATATAGCCTTTGTCGCTCAGTGAAAATGTAGCTTTCTAATAGTGAAAAAAAAAATTGAAATCGGTCCAATAGTTTTTGTGTGAATACGTAACAAACATACATACATACTTATATACTTACATATAAAAACACAAATGCTTCCTCTTTATCATACATAAGAATCTCGTGTTAAGTGCTCCTAAATTCTCCCTAACGATTTGAATGATTTTCATGAAATTATTTATATACATTTGGTAGGTTTGACAATAGTAAAATATTTTTCACCTTGGTACTTCCACCCCCCATTTTTAAAGGCTACACGAAGTTACGAGTTCTCTAGTGAACTATAACCCGGGTTCGATCCCCGAAGGGTGAACTTAGAAAATCGTATTTTCTGATTTGTCTAAGTCTGGACTGGTGGCAGGCTTCGTCTGTGGCTAGTTACCACCCTACCAGCAGTTACGTTACAGTGCTGTGTAGAAACCATATAAGGTATATCGCCTATAACCAGATTAGCGCGCTTCCACGTTACACTGTATCATCACTTACCATCAGGTGAGATCACAATCAAGTGCTAAACTGCCCACAATTAAAAAAAAAAACTAAAAGCTCACCAAATGAGTTAAGAACTTCTTTTTAGATGGCATAGGAAATAGCTCTTTTGCTTGTCTTCGATTACATCTAAATAGCTATTTAGAGCCATCGAGGGTAATGTCAACTTAATAAATATTTTTTTTATTATCTAATTAATTAAAACTCAACTTTATTTATTTCATTACAAGAGAGAATAAAATATTTCAAGAAAACTTTGTTATTTGTTGGTAAATGTTACATACTGATAAACCACGGTTACGAATTGCAACAAAATTCCTATTTTAATAGTTTATTACTATATGAAAACATATGGGACATTATTAACACTGGTCTTCGGAAAAATATTCAAGGAACATTTTACTTTTTTATTATTTTCTAAATGAATATATCATTTGCATTAAAATAACAACTGAAGTGTAGTGATTATTTTATTATATAAACAATTTTACTAGTGTTATAACTAAAAACTAAAACAGTGATTTGATCTAATTATTACAAACTCTAATTCAAAGTCTAATTATTACAAACATCAGAAATCCTTTGAATCACTGCACATAGATGTAAATGGAGAAAATAGTGATGAGCCCGGTGCCGAGTTGTGAGACTGCCACTTTACTTAATATTAACAATTTATATTTTGTATAAATATTTTTCAAAATAATGTACGTCTCAGTTTTTAATAAACTGGAATTTTAGAAAAAAAAATATGAAACACATTAAAAAAATCCCACCGTTACGCTCTTTCTATGAAAGCTCGCATTTCATACATCTTTAATTAAAATATTCATTTTTAACATACAGAATACGATGTAATATTTTCAGATTATTGTAATTATGGAATGCGGTGGGAAAAAATAGAAGAAAAATAAGATGGAAGAATGTTATATGCTTTGAGAATATAATTATTAATTTAACTAATCTAGTCGCATTTAAGTTTATTCCTATTAAACTTTTTGTTGTCTTAATCTTCTTTAAAGCAAAGCATATTTTAAGTTTTCTATTTCAATCTCTGTTATTAAAGGCCTCTTCATAGATTCGATAGAAATCAGATGAAAAAGAATATTTACAATAAGTATAAAGTAAAAAGAATTGCTGCAAATTACAGACGGATACATAAGATATATAGTTATTATAATAACATATATGTATTATTATATAATTCCTTTAACTAGCATTGCTAAATGAGAAGGTATCTTAATTCAATATATCATTTGATACATTTATTTGACTAAAATATTTAGAAATGACTGTTCTTTAATTAAAATATTTTTTTTGAGCTTAATTTAGTACTTATTAATATGATGTTGACTAGTATTTATACTGTTTATTTTTTGAACATCTATAAAGTCGGCAATAACGATAAAACTTTTGTTAATCTTATGTATTATATATTTTGACTACCGATATAAAAATTACAAATATAAAATTGAAATTGTAAGATCCAGGAAATTTTATTACACAAGTTGCCGAATAAAAAGCAGTGATGGGATCAAACACCTGACGATATAAAAGTTACTATAAAATACTTTACCATAATTTTTCATCCATTTAGTGGAAACTCTTGTTAAAATTTCTTTTATGTGTACGAAACATTTCGAAGGAATCGTGTTAAGGAGACTATTGGTATAGAGCCTTTAAATTTTTTGTTTTGCGTAAATTACATTCCCATCACCACGCGTGGTGATGGGGATGTAATTTACGCATCGCTTGCGAGTGCTGTTTCGTGGATATGAGGGTGACTCCCATTGCCCACTGGTTCTGATAACCCCTTTCTCCCCTAATCAATTTTTATGCTAGCACGCAATTCATAAATTTAACATAGCGTAGGTAGGTAAAACCCTTTAAAACTTTTACGTGGGCTTTGAACAAGTTTTTTACAACTTAAATTTAGTCAGTGAATTAATATTTGAACACAAGATATATATATATATACATATATATATATATATATATGTCGGAGGGTAGATTACTGTGGAACGCTGGTGCCATCTATCGGCGTACAGAGTCAATGGTGGCAGTCCGGCGGGAGTCACTCGGTAGTTGGCGAGTAGCGCTCGAGCGGAGTAGTATACTGTTGGAAACGTCGCGTTCCTAGCTATTAGTGTTAATGAGTTTGTGTGACTTGATATCGGGAACATTAAGTGATTGAACATTATAATCCGAGCTAATTAATAAAGTGTTTGATTGCACCAACATTACCCACGAACGCCCACAGAATAACAATTAAATAATGGATCCAATTATATGCTTCTCCGTTCTCTCTTATTCCCCGACATATATATATATTGAGACTGTGAACTAATTGGAATTAAATAATATAACTATAACAGGAGGTGTATATAATATCAACTTTACGAAAATTGTGACTAATTACGGATAAAATCATTACAGCAACCATGTTTCCTTTGTTAAATAACAGAGTATTATTTACTCGGCATTACTCGGAGGATATAATTTTACGTTGATTTTAATATAATATTGTAAGTTTGCGAGCGAAACTTAATATGGTAAAACCAAACCGCCGCGAGCCTTCCCTTCACTTACTTTATAATGAGTGAATGAAAGTTTGAAAACTAAAATTGAATTATATAAAAATTGGCAAACAAAGAAAATAAGTTTTGTTATTTCCGTAAAATTCCAATTTAGATCATATATATATATATACATCGTCTTTTGTGTAGTGGTAAGCATGTTCGGCTACACACAAGGTCCTGGGTACGAGTCTCGGGTCGGGCCAATTCAAAAATCAATATTTAGTTTTCTATGAAGGTTTTCTCAGATGTACCCGAAGTTGGGAAATTGGCGGCGTGCTCTTGCCTCGGAGAACACGTTAAACCGTCGGTCCTGCGCCTCATCTCTCTTTGGTCGTGTCGGATTCCCTTCTCATTTATATGAGTGAAGCAATAGAGAGTGCCTGCCTACCCGCAGAGGAGCAGCGTGGTGCGTCTACGCTCTAATAATCCTCTCTCGGATGAAGGAGGCCTGTGCCTAGCCGTGGAACCTTAACGAGCTGCTACGTACTTAATATGTGTTAGGGGTGTTGTCATTTATCCATTTTTATACGATATTTATGTATTGTGCGTAGTTTTTTGGGCCTTTCCTTTCTCGTTTGTGCAACCTGATTTGTTTTATAAACATTTCCCAATATTAATTCCCTTCCCCCGCAGTGGAGCAGAGTGGTGGGTGTATGCTCTAAAAACCCTCTCTTCTATGGTGAGTAAACCTATGCCCAGCATGGGAACGTTATAGGGCTGCTATATACATATCGTTGTTTTGAAATAAACACGACACATTTCTAAAACGCTAATTTTGCAGGAGCGTCGAGTGAAAATTTAACAAATGTAAATGTAATATAATCCACTAAATATACTTGATTTCTCTACAAGATACACATTTGACGGTCTCGCTGGTGCAATTGTGCGACTAATTGCATCTCTTGCAGAGGTCGTAGATTCTATTCCATTTATAGTAAATTAAAGAAATGGCATCTTTTCACACTAAACCTACCATGCGCGGACAAATGACCATTTTTAAAATTTCTCGCATGCAACGTTATGGCTACCTTCTTTTAAGTATTTACAACTTTATTTTCCGAAAAAAATTATACCATGTCTAGTCTACCAAGAACGGTCATTTGACCCTTTGAAAAATTATTATGTTATTTACGACTATATTCTACGATAATCGTATTCTTAAAATTGTTTTACGAGCCTACAGTGTAATTGTAATCAATCTACAATCAAATCAGTGTGTCGACATTGTAAAGAAATGTGGGATTAGTATCAATGCATGACGTTTTCGTTGTTATTGGAACAAAGCACATAGCTGTTTTGTACGACATTACGATCTTGTACAGGAGTAACCGATCAAATTTTATAATATAGTGTAAAATCTAAAAGTCAAAGACAGTTACACCTTATAGGTAATTTTCAATATTTTAGATTCAGCTAGGATAAATATTAATGCTTGGATTTTATATAAAGAAACGACGGGTGAGGAAATATCGAGGCAAGAGTTTTTATTTCAAATGGCAGAAGAACTTGGGACCGAATTATCAGAAGGATAAATAGATAAGCAAAGAATGCTCATTAAAAACACTAATAATTACAAATACTGCTTCTTCTGAACGGAGGTCTTGTCAAATAAGATATTGTAAGGTCAATAAAACTAACAAAATTTGTAGAAAATGCAAATAATACTGATGTGGAAAATTTGCAATAAAAAATACTGTAATTTGTAAAGAATGTGATGAAAATGCATAAAAGTAAATAAAACTTATAAAATCGTAATGCGGGGAACAAGTTTAAATTGTATCATCAGAAAAATGTTTTGTTTACTATGTACTTACTACGATAAATATGTTTTGATTGTAGGGTTAGGTATATATAAAATGTCGGTAGGTTTAGTGTTAATTTATCTCAATCTGAAAGAAAGAGATAAATTTCCACTTACCAAATTAGCGCGCTTCCTTCTTAGTCAGTAAGTAAGTAAAAGTAAGTAGCAGCTCATTAACGTCCTACTGCTGGGCACAGGCCTCCTCACTCCAAGGAGCGAGGGTTTTTTAGAGCATAGACCCACCACGCTGCTCCACTGCGAATCGGCAGGCATAGTACACAAGTGCACTCTCTATTCCTTCACTCTAATAGTCCGATGTGACGGGAATCCTGACACGACTAGAGAGAGATCAGGCGCAGGACCGACGGCTTAACGTGCTCTCCGAGGCACGGGGGTGGGTCACACCGCCAACTTCCCAACTTAGGCAAATATTGAGAAAATCTTAAATAGAAAACTCAATATTGATTTTTGAATTGGCCCGACGCGGGACTCAAACCCAGGACCTTGTTTGTAGTCGAACATGCTAACCACTAGACCAATGAGGCAGTTCTTAGTCAGTCTTTTGTCATAGTCAGTATCATCATTTATATAATAAAATAAATGCCATGACCACTAGGTCAGTGGTCAGACGTGTAAATTCTCGTTTAGAGAAATCGCAGATTCTAATCCTGAGTAAGCACCTTTAAGTTTCCGTTTATAAAAATTGAGCTGACGTGTTTGAGGGTTAATTTAATCCATCATTGTGCTTCTCGGTGAAAGACAACATCGGGAGGAAACTGGCATATCTTAGGAGTAATTCTGGGGTACGTGTAGACTGCCAACCCGCAGCGGAGCAGGCGGATGGTTTGCTCTAAAAGCATGTATCGTATGTCTAAGGAGGTACTGAGACCAGCAGTGGAATGTTATTAGGCCTAATAACCTTTTTTTAAACATAAATTAATGTAAATTTGAAAGCCACTGAATGACAGTACAGAACCTTTAGTATTCGACATACACTTGACCGTTATTTTTGGGGCAGCGGTTAATTTAAACTGATATATAGATATAATAGATAAAAGTGAAGGAAAGAGGGGTCAAAAGCAGATGGTTTATTTTCATAAAAATGTTCAAGGGTAGTGAGATATGACGCACTGTTATTTCTTCGCACACCCGGTCAAGAGTTATTGCATTCCATTATACGTTTTATCTATCTAAAGGAAGCTATTTTCACTAAAAGGGAACTAAACGGGTTAAAATTTATTCCGTTTATCATTTTTATGCTTACATGGGAAGTATCAAATCCATAAAGAATTTTAATGTTCTTGGTATGCACGTACATTTTTATGTGGTTGAAATTTAAAGTCTTTCTGCGACATTGTTTATGCAGTGTTCATCTATAGATAAATAGGGAATTAAAAATTATATAGTGCCTCTTTCTACTCTATTTGTTCATAAATGTTAAAATATTTCATATAAACAGCAATAGAGGTAAGCGGTAGAACTTGTGGTGACTACCAAGGATTACTCGTGACTCCTCACAATAATCAACGTCTATATCCATGTGGCTATCAAGACTTTTCTGTCCAATAGGCTATCACTGTTCTCAAGCTATTAATAAAAATTATAATAATAACCATGATTGGCTACCTACCTATGAGATTACCGCCATGTGGGGGGTGGGGTCCCCTGAAACCATCCCAATTGTTATATCTGCCAACGGTTTGATCCCAGTCAGTCTCGCTCACCATATGAGACGGCTGGGACTCCGTAACGGTTCGCTCGCAGCAAAAATGCAGAAGGCGGTGTTGCTAGACTCGGCTAGGATAGTCCGGCGGTTTCTCAGCCTGTAGCCCTGACCCCCGGCCGTTTGGTCTCCCAGCCGGGGTGTATCCTCCGCCCGTTATATTATTTATGTAATTGTATATTTATGTTTATGTATTAATACATATTTCCGTATATAAGTATTTATTATTCATTTATCTATATGATATGATATATATTTTCGTAAACGGGCGTGAGTGTCAGAGTGGAATAATAATAAAACAGTTATACAAATATGACCACCAAAAATTTAAAAAAAATGTTTGTTATATATATTATCGGACAGGATCATTTTCACTCCTACTAACATTGTCGAAGACTTTCTAATACAGGCGTCATTTTCAATGCATACATTAAAGATATCTTAAGAATATACAAACAAAATGTTGAAAGTATTTTTATTAAATTTCATTTCAAACTCCATCAGACAAGTGTTAGAACATTTCATAGAATTGCATAGTAGGCAAGTGATAACATATTTACTTTGCTGTATTAGTCTAATGTAAGATAATTGTATATTTGTTATAATTATGTTGCATAATATGAATAAGAGCTTTTCTTTGTTTTTTTTATTGCCATTTGTTCATTGAATATTACAATCATATTAGGAAATACCTTTTGTTAGTATTATGAAAATACGTATAGACGAGATTACAAAACAAAGAATTCATAGTGAAAATTAACAGTGAAAAAATTATAATTAGCTGAAGCGTAGTTTTGTGCCTCTAATTTAAGGTTATCTTTGAATCTGACTGTTCGGTTCGGTGTCAAATTGATCGGTATAACGTGGGAACAAATACAATTGTAAATTTTTATAAAAACTAAAGGTTAGAGCCCGTTAACAACGTTTAAAAATCATTCTATTCAATTAAATGAACTATCAATAAGGATGGAATTAAAACACCCGTTCTCAGTTAATTTTATCGAATTATAATAAAACTTACTCTTATCTAACTTCGTCAAAAAGAAAGGTCCAGTTTTCAAACTGGAAAATACAATTTGAGTTGTATGTTGTATTTGTTTAAGACCAGTGGGCTTCCGGAGATTCTTAGCATCTCCTGCCCCGCCGTTATCGTAACCGCTGCCAGTCCTAGGAATAGCGGGGCTGACGGCGACTGGGGGCCGTTGCTGCATGGTGTTCATCATTTTGGGTGGTTGGGCCAGTAATCACCACGCTTAGTAGGCGTGTTGGTGATCGCAGGGTCTAATTGAGGTATTTGGGATAAGAGTTTCCGGGTGTAGTAATGTTAGAATTAGGACATGACTGCCGCGGAGAGGAGAGTGTACAACGGTAGTAAGAGCTCAAGGCCCCTGGAGTCGCTTACCCGCATACTTAATCTAGTAACCGGACAGGTTACCTGAATAAGCACCCTCTGGAAGAAGGTGCTGGAATGTCGACGCCGCAACGGAAGGCGCAGTGTAGGCAGACCCCCACAAGGTGGGACCTACGTCCAGCAGTGGATGTCCATCGGTTGAAGTGAGTGAGAGAAGTGAGCTACGGACGTGGCTAGTATCCAACTTATCAGCAAAAATATACCACCAAGCAAAAAAAGAGGCGTTCTGATAGAAACCATTAAGAGAAATTACTATGATATCACCTAACTTCAGGTGATATCTAATAATAATAAGCTTATCAACAATAAAAAAGAATAGAATCCGTTTTAAAATATTTAAAGTAACTAGTGTCACGGAAATATTTGCAATATATTCTATGAAATTATACGAAGTGATTCTGTATTTTGAATAAAAATGGTATTTGATGGTTATTTCTATTTTGTTAATGGAGATTCTTTTGCTAATATGGGTCTATAACACTCATATGTCCCCAAGGTATTACGGAGTTGGTAGCAGGTGGCTTACGTGATTAATTGGCCTCTAGAGATGAGGTATTTGTGCAAATGTAGTAGGCGTAACGTGTTAGTCCGACTTAGAAGGGTTTGGCTGTGATTTGATAAGGAATACGTAATAGCTTTATTTACACGTTTAAAGCTAAACTTATTATGATTTATAGCTTCTCATTGCCATTAGTATTATAGAAATGAAACTTGTTAAGGCGCATGAGGGTAATTTTGTACGGATAAAATGCGAGATCCGATTACCTTCACGAAGATGTGCAGCGTTTTTATGCTAATTCGTTTGAAAGTTAGGTAGTTTTAATATTTATAAATCACTTGTGACATTGCCATTCGTCATTTAATCATTTAATATACTATTTTTCATAAAATATAATATTCCAAAAATTTTTAATTCACAAACAAAAATTTATTAATAATTTCAAATGTAGACAAAAATCACGTGGCATTTTCATTCACAATTAGTCAGTTCAGAATTAATTAATTTATTTGTATTAATTTTCGACACTTTTAAATATTAATGACAATTAAGTGCATTAAATTCCAAACATCTCTTCCTTTTTCAGATTTACATTTGTATAAGTTTACACTTAAGAATCAGTTTGCCACAGTATTTTCATTTCTGACATGCGTACTTTGTACGCACGCACTTTTAATTTTTTTTAATATACTTTCTATATGAATTGAGTATATGAAATAATATAAACCTATGTATAATAAAAGTAAAAATAACGACTGTCTATAATAGATAATTTACTAATAGATAGTCAATTTATTTATTAATCCTATAAGTAGAAGTAAAACTCGTATGTAAGAAGTTGAAATGATAAATCTTTAATCGTTAATAAAATGCTTTTGCGTGCATCTGCTTCGATTCTGATATAACTCTTAGTAGATGGCCTATTATGTTAATGTGTTGTCAATTAAATAATTGTGTAATTCAATTTATTTCTCGTAAATACAGCGTATCTTCTATTGCAAGTTCAAGAAAAATATTTATAGTATAATTATATTTGAATGTTTACGTTATAGCATACCATAGAAGAAAAAACATTTCTTTGACCGGACAAATTTTGAAGAAACTTTGCTTATACTTTGTCTAAATATTTATCGGAATAGGAACATACCACAATAATATACTTTGGCTAGTTTTTCAGTAAGTTCTGTTTTAATCTTAATAATAAACCTTTTTGTAACTTATTACAACATAATTTAATATACCAATTCTGTATACATTACCTTAATATGTTAGTAGGAAATGAATTAAATGGATTTATTGCGTAATGTTGACACGCGTCGAATTTGAATTATTGATTGCTTGTTAATTGCAAATCTTGTTGATGAATTAAGAATATCTTTAATACTAATTATGTTTTCAATAAAACGAAATATTTTAGACGGGTTTAGAAACTTTACATACACTTTACATCTTAACAATAATACAATTATTCGGGACTCTCCCGTTGTGAACAATGGTTTTGATATCCGCTTGTCGAAACCATTTTCAGGGAATGTTCTTTTACATAGTCTACAAGTTGTTATACTCATTAATTCTAATTATTACAAAAGCCAAATTTTTATCATTTAAAATACATAATCTAGAGTTTTATGTTGCTAATATGTTCGTCGACTGTTAGTTTTCTAATGAGCTGTCAAGAGATGTCACGAGGATTTTTGGATTATCTGTAATACCTAACTTACAACTAAACATTATACACAACTGATCGTCGTCGAACGTGGAGCGTCATTACTTATATCTTTTAAATAAATAAATCATTTATTCAGCCAATAGAAAAAAAAGAAAGTAGCTTAAATACAGAATTAGTTTACATGAAATGTAAAAAAAAGAAACAAAACAAAATTAAATTAAATTATCTATATCCTACATACATATTGGCTGAAAAGGGCGTTGCCTCAGCTTTAATGCCGCAGTCAGGAGACTGTAGCACTGATTTTCAGGCATAACCCCATGGTGACTTCAAGGACCGAATTGGGAATTGTTGTGAACGAATCGTCTACCGATTATACGGTTGCGTGCGTGTATGTGTGCATGTGCGTGCTGTTATGTGTGGGTGTGTGTGTGTGTTGGCTTTGTACTATTCTAAAACGGCTGCTTTATTTCGGTTGGCGTTATTTATTCTATAAATACCGTAATACATCAAACTTACACAATCAGGATTAAGTTACGAAGTTTTACAAAATCCACTTTTATTTTTTATAAACATAGTGTAAATTTTAGCGTTTCTTATACTTTAAGCACACAGAATATTTTCACTAAGTTTTCTAAAACAATTTATATTTGCATATTTCAACCAAAATGAAAAATTTAAAAGCTTTCTAAAAATCTGTTGAGCGACGACTCTCTCTTAATCAATTACGTTTACATATGTAAAGAAATAATATTTTATGTACTAGTGATATGAGTAACAACAATATTGCGTATTGAAGTTGATAAATAAAGTATCGATCGTAAAGTATCGAAGCTATGTGCTACTTCGAAGGGCCAGCTTTTATCGATGCGGACATGCGTAAATAAAACGGTGGTTATCTTGCGTATAAATTTATTTTTGAAACAAAGAGTTACAGTATAGTTGTCGAATGCGCGGTTAGAATCTGAGAGGATTCTGATTTTCGAATCGTTGTCGTTTTGAGTGACAGCCCCTCCTGAGCCCAATCAACGCTGTCCCCGTATTCTTAAGAATTGTGTGACCAATTAAGGAAGACATTCTTCAGCGCCTTGAAGCGGTGTTATTGTCCATAAGGTTTCAAATTAAAAAGTTCTGGAACGCATCGGGATGACTAGGCAGCTCCTCCGAAAAACTAAGCCAAGAAAAGTCGCCTACTTGGCTCACGTGTTGCGCCATGATCGCCTCGCTGGCGCAGTATTTTTTAGTAGCGAATATTCGCTTAGCTAGCGGCGGTCCCGGGTTCGATTTCCGGTAGGACGAATATAGGAAATTGTATTTTCTAATTTGTCTGAGTCTAGACTGGTGGGAGGCTTCGGCCGGGGCTAGTTACCACTCTACCAGCAAAAGACGTACCGCCAAAACAAAGAGATTTGTGTTACAGTACGATGCTGTGTAGAAACCATAAGGTGTATATTGCCTCTTACCAGATTAGCGCGCTTCCATCTTAGACTGTATCATCAATTACCATCTGGTGAGATCACAGTCAAGCGCTAAACTGTCAGCAATAAAAAAAAGTAATGATGGGTAAGATCCAGGGTAGGAGGAAATTTACCAGAAAGAAAAATCATGGCTGCGAACCGTCAGTCATCGCAACTGCAGACGAGTTGCTGCATCTTGGGCAAGATCGAGAACAATTTACGGAGCTAACGTCCGACCTCCAGTAATAGAGACGCACCATTGGAAAAAGTAAATTGAAATTTCTTAAAATTGTCATTTCTTACATACAAATAAAGCTAATAAAACTGGATAACAAGTTATACTTAAAAATATATATATAAAAAAGTTGTGTTGCAATTTCAGTTTACAAATTAGTCAAAGTTTTTTTCTAAACCCTAACCTTTATTACCTGAGAGAGGGCGTCGCCTGCATAATGGGCAAGAGATGCAGAGATCCTGCAAAAAGACAGATTGAACGATAAAGTTACAATTAGAAATGTAAGTTATTACATAGAGAATCTAGAAGTGTCTGTCCAGTTGCGATCAAGTGAATTTTAGGTAAATTCCGTTTATGTAAATATACTACCCGTCATGGTTTGCTTTGATATCTTCAGAAGCTACTATTATATCCGTTAAATTTGCAGTTATTATATTCACAATTTAACACGTACGCAAAACACTCGTGGAGAATTACAGGAAAAAAGTTACCGTTTATATTATGGAAACAAAAAGTCGACAAAATCCCAGCTTTAGCGTGCGTTTACCACGTGGCTTTGTGCCTGATACGAGGAGCCTGAAACAAAAAAGCGAGAAAAGATTAGTCCTGTGACATTACTAATGTGGTGTAATGTTTTTACTTGCATTTCCTTGTGTTCCTCGTAGGTAGAGCGAGCGCAGGTGGTAGCTGTGATTAATGGCCTTGGTTGCCGGCTTCCCTATTTATAGCTTGTCGGAAATGCCCTGTCTGTAGCGTCAGACGTAACCGGTTGAGGTTACCTCTGATATTCCTACTACACCTTAACAAACAAACCATCGTAACCTTGAAGGCTAGTAAAATTGTGATAGCCTATTAAGTTTTATCGATATAGACAGGCGAGGGTTACGAAGTAAATGAAAAGCAAGTGTCAAGAGATCTGTACAAAGTTTGATCCTATTTCTCTCACGTATTTATTTCAAGACAAGGAAAAAAAGTAAGTAACAATCCATTATATATATAAAAGAGAGGGCTTTAGAGCAAAGATCCACCACGCTGCTCCACTGCGGATTGGCAGGCATAGTATACACAAGTGCATTTTCACTCTCATAGTTCGATGTGACGGCAACTCGACACCACCGGAGAGAGATCAGGCGCAGGACTGACGGCGAAACGTGCTCTTCGAGGCACGGGGATGAATCACACCTTCAGCTTCTTAACTTCGGTCAACAGAAAATCTTAATATAAATATAATACCGATTTCAAATAGGCCCGACCCGACACTCGAACCCAGGACCTCATGTCTGTAGTCGAAAATGCTAACCACTATACCAATGAGGCAAGTTAACAAAGAATATTTAATAGAATTAAAAATAATTTGTCTGGATGAGCATACGCATTTTTAATAAGATACCGCAATCAGTTTTAGATTTGCCTCCGCATAGTTTTAAGAAACATGTCAAAATCATACTTTTACAAGAGGCCTATTATAATGTTGAAGATTATTTGAGCGATAAAAATGTTTGTGTTTGAATTCAGTTGCACGCAGTAGCAAAATATTACTATTGTAACATACACGATAATCTCTAAAAGAGTAACCGTTGAGTTTCTTGCCGGTTTCTTCTCAGCGGATTAAACTTTCCGAACCGATGGTAGATTTGTTACCTTCAGATAGACTACTGACAATTTAAAAGTACTTTTCGAGCCTACATGGATAAAGAACATTTTGATTTGAATAGCGTTTAATTTCTGTAAACTGGCTTCTCTCCGAAGATAGATGGCAAAGGTGTACGCAATACTATATCCAATTGAAAGTTGGCAGAGGAAACATACTAGACCCATTTAAAAGGATTTTGGTAGCTCTATACAGCGCAAGGGTAATTGTTAAGCAATAATAGGTCACCTTTGCATATTTTATTCATTCTTATTATAATGATAAACAAAGGCCGAATTCTTAACTCTTAATTACAAATAGAACTTTAACAACAGAAACGTCATTCTCCTTTTTTAAAATTGAAATATTCTCAAGGGCGATGTAAGTGAAAAATAAATTATTTATGTTTCTATTTGCTTATAAATATCTAATCAGAAAAAAAAATCGTTTTATATTTTTAAAATATCAAACGTCGATCAGCGTCCCTTTTTGCATTTTAACGAAAATATCAATGACGAAAAGCCACACACATAAGTATGTGCAAATATATTTATTTTAGGATATTAACCGGATGTTTTGGAAGAAGGATTTCCAAACGATGTGTAGATTTCAAATCGTCACCGGCATCGTACACAGTTTATAAAGTTGGGTGGATTTGATTGAATTATACCTATTTATATTGAGCTGGGATCTTTTGCTCTTTTGCCATTTAAATGGACTAGCTCTATGATTTTGAATAATGTTTTTATTGATTTTACTAATCAACATCATCATCTAGTGCCTTCTTCAAAATGAAGTTTGGCGGCCTGTATGCGGAAAACTCTTTTGTCCTGGGCAACTCTTTTTAATTGTGCGTAGTTATGACTGGTCCACTCACGTATATCGGTCATCCAATGCCGCCTCGATCTACCAGGTGCTCTTTTGCCCGACATCCTGCCTTCCAGCATCAACCGTGGGTACTCAAATAAGGATCCTCTTTGAAGATGTCCGGAAAAAGCCACCTTTCTCCGTACGATGGTCGTCATAAGCATGCGGCTAATTTGCGCTCGTTTGAGGACTACAGCATTTGAGAAAAACTGGTTCCAAGAAATCTTAAACATTTTCCTTAGAGCCCACATCTCAAATGCTTGGAGCCGCTTACTGCTTTGCTTCTTAACGACCCCTTGTCTCGCAGCCATATAAAAGTGTGGACCAGACATAACATTTTAGAAGGCGAAGTCTTGTTAGGAATGGGATTTTGGGGTCACACAAAACTTTACTCATTTTATAGAAGGCGGATTTTGCCTGCCCTATTTGACACTTAATTTCTTCTAGGTGGTCTAAATCTGTGGTGAAATACCGACCTAGGTATTTAAACTTTCTGACAGCTGCAATATAATATCCATAGTTAAAACAGAACAAAATCTGTCGAGTGAAGTCGTTTACAATATTATTAGTAGTTATAAATCAATATTTTAAATAAATTTTTATATTGTAATTTTGTTATATGATATAATTATAAAATGTTTTACACCATTATGCATTCGCTAGGATAGACTTAAAAACCGAAAAGATATATCTCAGTGCAAAATAGCTTGTCGAGCTCGGCTGGTACACAGCTCCCATGGCGTCGATTAAGGTTGTAAAGCCAGTGTCATTTGTTTGCTCACTTTGCAAGCTTCTTGGTCAAAATACATGGATTTCCTGTAAATCCATTTAAAAGAGGTTTTCTTAATACAATTTTTTATTTGAAACTGGGAATATATGAATTTGTTTGCTATTAAGCATAGCATACTAAATGAGAGTAACATATACTTTCACCAATGACCCTCTGTTTAAACTGAAGTATAAAGTTGAATTAGAAATTATAATAAAATAATAATAAAAAGTTTATTGCGCGTTCGTAGATTTAGAAAAGGCCTATGATCGAGTGGTGAGGAATGAGCTGTGGTCAACGTTATCTACGTATGGGGTGAGCGGTTGTCTGATCCAAGCATTGAAGTCTCTCTATGAGGGTTCTAGTGCCTGTGTCAGAATAAACGGAGCGTACACGGAGTGGTTTCCTGTCGAAAGAGGTGTTCGACAGGGATGTGTTGCGTCACCATGGCTGTTCAACCTTTTCATGGATAAATGTTTGACAGATTTAAAAGAATGTATGTATGGGTTAAGAATGAATGAATTANTCTTCCTTTTTCAGATTTACATTTGTATAAGTTTACACTTAAGAATCAGTTTGCCACAGTATTTTCATTTCTGACATGCGTACTTTGTACGCACGCACTTTTAATTTTTTTTAATATACTTTCTATATGAATTGAGTATATGAAATAATATAAACCTATGTATAATAAAAGTAAAAATAACGACTGTCTATAATAGATAATTTACTAATAGATAGTCAATTTATTTATTAATCCTATAAGTAGAAGTAAAACTCGTATGTAAGAAGTTGAAATGATAAATCTTTAATCGTTAATAAAATGCTTTTGCGTGCATCTGCTTCGATTCTGATATAACTCTTAGTAGATGGCCTATTATGTTAATGTGTTGTCAATTAAATAATTGTGTAATTCAATTTATTTCTCGTAAATACAGCGTATCTTCTATTGCAAGTTCAAGAAAAATATTTATAGTATAATTATATTTGAATGTTTACGTTATAGCATACCATAGAAGAAAAAACATTTCTTTGACCGGACAAATTTTGAAGAAACTTTGCTTATACTTTGTCTAAATATTTATCGGAATAGGAACATACCACAATAATATACTTTGGCTAGTTTTTCAGTAAGTTCTGTTTTAATCTTAATAATAAACCTTTTTGTAACTTATTACAACGTAATTTAATATACCAATTCTGTATACATTACCTTAATATGTTAGTAGGAAATGAATTAAATGGATTTATTGCGTAATGCTGACACGCGTCGAATTTGAATTATTGATTGCTTGTTAATTGCAAATCTTGTTGATGAATTAAGAATATCTTTAATACTAATTATGTTTTCAATAAAACGAAATATTTTAGACGGGTTTAGAAACTTTACATACACTTTACATCTTAACAATAATACAATTATTCGGGACTCTCCCGTTGTGAACAATGGTTTTGATATCCGCTTGTCGAAACCATTTTCAGGGAATGTTCTTTTACATAGTCTACAAGTTGTTATACTCATTAATTCTAATTATTACAAAAGCCAAATTTTTATCATTTAAAATACATAATCTAGAGTTTTATGATGCTAATATGTTCGTCGACTGTTAGTACTCTAATGAGCTGTCAAGAGATGTCACGAGGATTTTTGGATTATCTGTAATACCTAACTTACAACTAAACATTATACACAACTGATCGTCGTCGAACGTGGAGCGTCATTACTTATATCTTTTAAATAAATAAATCATTTATTCAGCCAATAGAAAAAAAAGAAAGTAGCTTAAATACAGAATTAGTTTACATGAAATGTAAAAAAAAAGAAACAAAACAAAATTAAATTAAATTATCTATATCCTACATACATATTGGCTGAAAAGGGCGTTGCCTCAGCTTTAATGCCGCAGTCAGGAGACTGTAGCACTGATTTTCAGGCATAACCCCATGGTGACTTCAAGGACCGAATTGGGAATTGTTGTGAACGAATCGTCTACCGATTATACGGTTGCGTGCGTGTATGTGTGCATGTGCGTGCTGTTATGTGTGGGTGTGTGTGTGTGTTGGCTTTGTACTATTCTAAAACGGCTGCTTTATTTCGGTTGGCGTTATTTATTCTATAAATACCGTAATACATCAAACTTACACAATCAGGATTAAGTTACGAAGTTTTACGAAATCCGCTTTTATTTTTTATAAACATAGTGTAAATTTTAGCGTTTCTTACACTTCAAGCACACAGAATATTTCCACTAAGCTTTCTAAAATAATTTAAATATGCATAATTCAAACAAAATGAAAAAAATTAAAAGCTTTCCAAAAATCTGTTTAGCGACGACTCTCTCTTAATCAATTACGTTTACATATGTAAAGAAATAATATTTTATGTACTAGTGATATAAGTAACAACAATATTGCGTATTGAAGTTGATAAATAAAGTATCGATCGTAAAGTATCGAAGCTATATGCTAGCACGAAGGGCCAGCTTTTATCGATGCGGATACGGGTAAATAAAACGGTGGTTATCTTGCGTATAAATTTATTTTTGAGACAAAGAGTTACAACAGTATAGTTGTCGAATGCGCGGTTAGAATCTGAGAGGATTGTGATTTTCGAATCGTTATCGTTTTGAGTGACAGCCCCTCCCGTGCCCAATCAACGCTGTACCCGTATTCTTAAGAATTGTGTGACCAATTAAGGAAGACATTCTTCGGCGCCTTGAAGCATTCGAGATGTGGTGTGGTCTCAAATGAAAAAGTTCTGAAACGCATCGGGATAACTTGGCAGCTCCTCCAAATAACTAAGCAAAGAAAAGTCGCCTACCTCACGTGTTGCGCCATGATCGCTAAAACCTTCATCAGCTTATAATGATGGGTAAGATCCGGGGTAAGGGGAAGTTTGCCAGAAGGAAAAATCACAGCTGCTAAACATCAAAGAATGGACTTGCATCGCAACTGCAGACGAGTTGCAGCATCTTGGGCAAGTTCGAGAACAATTTGCGAAGCTGACGGCTGACCTCCAGTAATGGAGAGGCACCGTAAGAAGAAGAAGAAGAATTGTGTGTTTGCGTTTCATTACGCCTCGACAAAAAGTAAATAGAAATTTCTTAAAATTGACATTTCTTACATACAAATGAAGCTAATAAAACTTGATAACAAGTTATACTTAAATGTATATATAAAAAATTAGGTTGCAATTTTAGTTTATAAATTAGTCAAAGTTTTTTTCTAAAACTAAACCTTTATTACCTTAGAGTGGATGTCGCATAGAGACCCACCATTCGACTGCATAATGGGCAGGAGATGCAGAGTTGCTGCAAAAAGACAGATTGAAAGATAAAGTTATAATTAGAAATGTAAGTTATTACATAGAGAATCTAGAAGTGCCTGTCCAGGTGCGATCAAGTGACTTTTAGTTAGATTCCATCTATGTAAATATACTACCCGTCATGGTTTGCTTTGATATCTTATAAAGCTACTATTATATCCGTTAAATTTGCAGTTATATTCACAATTTAACACGTAAGCAAAACACTCGTGGAGAATTACAGGAAAAAAGTTACCGTTTATATTATGGAAACAAAAAGTCGACAAAATCCCAGCTTTAGCGTGCGTTTACCACGTGGCTTTGTGCCTGATACGAGGAGCCTGAAACCAAAAAAGCGAGAAAAGATTAGTCCTGTGACATTACTAATGTGGTCTAATGTTTTTACTTGCATTTCCTTGTGTTCCTCGTAGGTAGAGCGAGCGCAGGTGGTAGCTGTGATTAATAGCCTTGGTTGCCGGCTACCCTATTTATAGCTTGTCGGAAATGCCCTGTCTGTAGCGTCAGACGTAACCGGTTGAGGTTACCTCTGATTTTCCTACTACACCTTAACAAACAAACCATCGTAACCTTGAAGGCTAGTAAAATTGTGATAGCCTATTAAGTTTTATCGGTATAGACAGGCGTGGGTTACGAAGTAAATGAAAATCAAGTGTCAAGAGATCTGTACAAAGTTTGATACTATTTCTCTCACATATTTATTTCAAGACAAAGAAAAAAAGTAAGTAACAACCCATTATATATATAAAAGAGAGGGCTTTAGAGCAAAGATCCACCACGCTGCTCCACTGCGGATTGGCAGGCATAGTATACACAAGTGCATTTTCTATTCCTTCACTCTCATAGTTCGATATGACGGCAATCCGACACCACCGGAGAGAGATCAGGCGCAGGACTGATGGCGAAAGGGACGGGGATGAATCACACCGCCAGCTTCTCAACTTGGGGCAAATATTGAGAAACTCTTAGTATAAACACATAGTATATACCGATTTCGAATAGGCCCAATACGGGACTCGAACCCAGGACCTCATGTCTGTAGTCGAAAATGCTAACCACTACACCAATGAGGCAAGTTAACAAAGAATATTTAATAGAATTCAAAATAATTTGTCTGGTTGAGCATACGCATTTTTTATAAATCAGTATCCGCAATCAGTTTTAGATTTGGCTCCGCGTAGTTTTAAGACATATGTCAAAATCATACTTTTACAAGAGGCATATTATAATGTTGAAGATTATTTGAGCGATAAAAATGTTTGTGTTTGAGTACGCAGAAGCAAAATATTACTATCGTAACATACACGATAATCTCTAAAAGAGTAACCTTTGAGTTTCTTGCCGGTTTCTTCTCAGCGGATTAAACTTTCCGAACCGATGGTAGATTTATTACCATCAGATAGACTACTGACGATTCAAAAGTACTTTTCGAGCCTACTTGAATAAAGAACATTTTGATTTTGAATAGCGTTTAATTTCTGTAAACTGGCTTCTCTCCGAAGTTAGATGGCAAAGGTGTACGCTATACTATATCCAATTGAAAGTTGGCAGAGGAAACATACTAGACCCATTTAAAAGGATTTTGGTAGCTCTATACAGCGCAAGGGTAATTGTTAAGCAATAATAGGTCACCTTTGCATATTTTATTCATTCTTATTATAATGATAAACAAAGGCCGAATTCTTAACTCATAATTATAAATAGAATTTTAACAACAGAAACCTCATTTTCCTTTTTTAAAATTGAAATATTTTCAAGGGCGATGTAAGTGAAAAATAAATTATTTATGTTTCTATTTGCTTATAAATGTCTAATCAGAAAAAAAATCGTTTTATATTTTTAAAATATCAAACGTCGATCAGCGTCCCTCTTTGCATTTTAACGAAAATATCAATGACGAAAGGCCACACACATAAGTATGTGCAAATATATTTATTTATTGGATATTAGCCGGATGTTTTGGAAGAAGGATTTCCAAACGATGTGTAGATTTCACGGCATTGGTAGTGTCTACTTACGCCAATAAGACAGGCACTCTCACGATGTCGGGAAGTTGCGTGGTATCCAAACTTCTAAAGTCCTTGATTAATTTCTTAAAAGTTTAATATGTTATGTTAAAATGGATATTATGAAGTTCTATATTTATTTTAGGTGGTCATATCATGCCAAAGAATGTGTTAGGTATACGTTTAAAGATCTTTATTCTCAAAAGAGAAAACATTCACTTCATGATAAATTATCAAATAAAAACATAAGAAAACTAATATTACATAACATAAGAGGTGTGATACGTATAATAAAAGCTTAAAATGTGTCTTAGGTAAGCAGCAGTCGTTAACGTCCCACAGCTCGGCACAGGCCTCCTCACTCATACGAGAGAGGGTTTTTAGAGCATAGACCCACCACGCTGCTCCTCTGCGGATTGGCAGGCATAGTTCACAAGTGCACTCTCTATTCCTTCACTGTCGTAGTCCGATGTGACGAGAATCCGAAACGACCGGAGAGAAATCCGGCGCAGGACCGATGGCTTAACGTACTCACCGAGGCATGAGGGTGGGTCACACCGCCAACTTCCCAACTTCCGGTAAATATTGAGAAAATCTTAATAGAAAACTCAATATTTACTATCTCATTGGTCTAGTGGTTAGCATGTTCGACTACAAACATAAGGTGCTGGGTTCTCGGGTCGAGCCATTTTAAAAATGTCTTTAGTATATTCATAAAACAGTGTGAACTCAATGAAGAAATTTTTAGCGTTGTACAATGTTTTAGTAGCAAATTTCTAAAAGTTACAAAAGCATTATTATACAAAAGTTAGTTTTAAAGCAGCTACCCTCTATGTCATATATATATAAATGAGTCTCTATTTCCGTATGTCACGACGTTACACGGGAAGGGCAAGCCAGGAGAAGGTTGTAATTCAGGAAAAATTCAGAGAGTTGCTTAGAACATAAGAAATTTTACGAAAACTCAACCACCACAGTAACTTTTGTAATGTAATCTTATTTCGTTTAACATAATTGTGAGAGATTGACACAATGTACGCTGTACATAATTAATTCACAACATAATATTATAACATAACATTATATTACCAAATATTTCATGATATATAAATCGCAAGGGATGTCTAGGGTTAAGTGTTTCTGGCATGTCGCCTATTCATATGTATATCAGAGAATAGAAGGAATAATGTTATGATTAGATTACCATAATCGAATAACCCTTCTCCTCCTTGAGCCGTTTCCTCATGTCTTAGTGTCGTGACCACCACCTCCTATAATGATGATTTTTACTGTCAAGGAATGTCATCTGGATCTGTTATCGGCGACGTGTATGGCATCGTACACAGTTTTTAAAGTTGTGTGGATTTGATCGAATTATACCTATTTATATTAAGCTCTTTTGCCATTTAAATGGACTAACTCTATGATTTTAAATAATGTTTTTTATTGCTTTTACTAATACGAATTTAATATTCATAGTTAAAACAGAATAAAGTCTGTCGAGTGAAGTCGTATACAATATTATTAGGAGTTATAAATCAATATTTTAAATAAATTTTTATATTGTAATTTTGTTATATATTATAATTATAAAATGTTTTACACCAATATGCATTCGCCAGGATAGACTTAAAAACCGAAAAGATATATCTCTGTGCAAAATAGCTTGTCGAGCTCGGCTGGTACACAGCTCCCATGGCGTCGATTAAGGTTGTAAAGCCAGTGTCATTTGTTTGCTCACTTTGCAAGCTTCTTGGTCAAAATACATGGATTTCCTGTAAATCCATTTAAAAGAGGTTTTCTTAATACAATGTTTTATTTGAAACTGGGGATATATGAATTTGTTTGTTATTAAGCATAATATACTAAATGAGAGTAACATATACCTTCACCAATGACCCTCTGTTTAAACTGAAGCATAAAGTCGTTAGAAATTATAATAAAATAATCTTTATTAATTTTTGTCTCAATTACAATATTTCCAATTGTAGAGACTTTAACTCTATGTTTGAGTACTTATTAAACTCTAGATTCATCGTTATCTTTCGCAAAATAATACACATGTGCGAATAACTATGGATGAAGGGGCGACAGTATCGGGCTTCAAGGTAAGGCAGAAAACCCCAGGACAAATATATATAATTAGGCAAAAAGTAAGGAGTTCAAGAAGTGCAGAGAATTGCTGAAAACTGTGGCATCTTGTGCATAAAGGTAACCTTGGGACATCCATTGCATCGATATTCTTCGCATTATTCTAAAGACTCTCGAAATAACTTAAGGTATTATCATTATTAAGTTATCATAAAGTCTATGATTACTTAATATTATTATATAAAATTGGTCAGCATATAATGATTAAAAAGTGTACTAGAAAGTCGGTACTAATTAAGATTTTTCCTTTCTCATTTACACGATTTTTCATTGTAACTATAGATAAAACTGAAACGGTAATCAACTTCAAAATTACCAAATGATTCTGGGTGAATTAAAAAATGCAAAGACGTAATTCAAGCGATTGTGAGGCTATGATATATACAAAAAAAACTTACCAACAAAGTAAACTCGCTATTAGTCTGGCACTTTGGACATTAATATCAGAAAGAACTGTGACTCCCTCGGATTAAATAAATGAAGTGACTAATAATTAATTGGACTTTCACCCTATTTTTCGTTCGGTGACAATTAATTTCCGTTGGCGACGAGAAAAAGAAAACCCTCATCACTAGCGTTTTCCAGTTGGGAGTGGCGATAAGAGATTATTCAGATTAAATCTAAATTCTTTAATATGTGCAACTCGTTCCAAGTTCTTATAATTTCTTAATTCCTTTTATTAGTTCACAATCTTCCTATATATTGTTCAAACTTCCGTCCTTAAATCTCGAACAAGAACACATTTCAAATTCAACACATATAACTAACAAACATATAAGTTTTTATTTTAATTCAAATATATGTTAAATATATGTTATAGTAATTCTGAGATATTTGTAACCGATCACGAGTGAATTAATCCAGTTGTGGGATAATAATCGTTTTTTTTTTGTGATTACTATATATATTGAAAGTTTTTAAAAAGCTTCACAAACCTTTGTAAATCCAAGCGTTGCCAATCTGAAACGTCTTTAAGAAAGAAACATGCCAAGTTTTCTTAGAAAATTCTTTTATTCCTTGACTCTATCAAAGTCGTACTTGATTTTAAAAGTTGTAAAACGAATTTCATTATTTGCTCAAAGATTTTTTTGACCTACCTGAACATTTGTTAGAAGTAATAAGGAGTGACAGCTAATACCGAAAGCCGCATAAAATAACGGGAATGAAAATATTATCATTTATATAAGACAAGGTGAAATTTTATGTAATTATTTATGTCTAAAGGTCACTTACGTGTTAATTAAGTTTTATCCTTGCATAATATTTTAGGAATCACTGCTAGCGAACATATTTTGACTTTTTATGGTACCATCAGCTTAACTAACCCTGAAAGCTAATTATTATGTTCATTATCCACGTATTTGTATTGTCATATCTATTTTAAATATTTTTCTCAATAACAAATCTAAGAACTTTTGTCCATTAAGAGACATTTCAATAATTTGTCGCAAGCATTTACTTAAGCCTTTGGTGCGGTTTTTATTAACCTATGATAATTAAATTCATGTATGCAATATTTTGACTGCCTCATTGGTCTAGTGGTTAGCATGTTCGACTACAGACATGAGGTCCTGGATTCTAGTCCCGGGTCAGGCCAATTCAAAAATCATTATTGAGTATTTTATTAAGATTTTCTCAATATTTGCCCGAAGTTGGGAAGTTGGCGGTGTGATCCACCTCCGTGCCCCGGAGTGCACTTTAAGCCGCCGGTCCTGCGCCTTCTCTCTCTCTAGTCGTGTCGATTCCCGTTTCATCGGACTATAGGAGTGAAGGAATGGAGGGGGCACTTGTGTACTATGCCTGCTAATCTGCAGTGAAGAAGCGTGGTGGGTCTATGCTCTAAAAACCGTCTCTCATTTGAGGAGGCCCGTGCCCAGCAGTGGGGCGTTGATGGGCTGCTACTTTATACAATATTTTATAATTTAACATTTACAAAGTATTTAGCTCTAAAATAGAACTCTTTTAAGCCACATATATTTGCAAATATGTATTAGTCGTATTTTTACAGTACTTGTTTAAATGGAAAATTAAGTTAAAACAACCAACTTAACATTATAAAATAATTTTATTTTAAAGAAAAAAGTATTTCTCAACAAAATACGTCGTTAGTGCTGTAATCAGTGGAAATAATTCATGTAACACACTGACAAGCTTATAAAGTACCAAAAGGAAAATAATAATTCGAAGTAATATATATAAAGACGCCCACGTAAATCCCAAAATTCTCATCGCTAGGATTTTTACTAACACTCTCGAAATGGATACGATTTGTCATAGAAGGTGATGGCTACGAGCTCGGGTGCGCCTTGTATTTCGGTAAAAACATAAGACCAAATAACAAGTTCGTAGTGTGAGCCATTTGGGCTTAAACAAAGCGTCAACAGCAGAGTTGCTGCTAGCAATAACCGAGATCATTTTTCATGCGGTTCATTCGGTGGCCGAGGAAAGCGATATAATAAATCATCGTTGCCAACATCACGACCTTATTTAGTCCGGTTAATTTTTGCCACACAAAGTTATACATCTCCGCACTAAGCTTGGGATTATAAATTCATAAGCGAACTTTATGACAATGGAATAATAATGATCTACTTTTCATATTACTTCCCTGGTTTTGCTGTTTATGGTGTTTCATTTTCATTTATATTTAAAAACTTGTTGTACATACGTAAATATATTGTCTCTTTTAATAAAAAAAAGTAAATGTACCTCATATAACTTACGAAATATAAAACTTGGTATAAATTCTAGTAGGTTTCATAAAATTAACAACACACTCAAAGGTAACTGTATACGTTTCTATAATAAGCTCCTAGAAGATGTTCTAGAAATGTCGCTTAACATATTAAATGTCTTTGTTAAAATAAATAAAAATTTTAACAAGACCTTCCGAACCGCCTTCAAAACAGACTCACAAATATATTAATATGCTCTAAAAAGTAAGAAATAATTTCGTTTTCTTTTATAGTGTTCGTATTCTTATATTCGGAGTCGGCATCAGCCAGGGTAGATGTTCGCCGCGTGTCCACTTGGCAGCTCCCGCGTCTCTCCCACCTGTAGCTATATATGTATGTAGTTACAACCTACAGCTATATATGAAGGTACCTTGGCTGACACCGACTCCAAATATAAGAATACAAAGTTGATGATCTTGAGTTATTAGTGCATTTGTCGTGCACATGCTTATGCAAATTTAACACTTATCCGGTTTTCTCGTGGATGCTATCATCAGAACTGGATTTAACAATAAAAAATACAGACGGATTGATAAACTTCTCCTTTTTTTGAAGTCGGTTAATAAAATTGTTTGAAAAGCAAACAATAATTTGCAAGATTGCTTAGACGTTAGAACCGCGTAGGAGTAAATAATTTCAAAAATCACGAGATGTTCATTTGACAGAATATTAATAGGAAAAATTTTCTGGGATGAGCCAAATGAACATTTGCACGAGGGTAGCTCCGGCGAATTTCACCAGAGAACTCGGAGCTATCTTACATGTGCAGAGGTAGGTAGCCGAGGGCGTTCTAGTGGGTATAACCCCACACAATTCGATCGCTCCCCCGAGTTATCGGGTATCTTCATTAAGGTTTCCCCCGCGAGAAAAAAAGGAGTAAATAATTTGCTCTAATTTAAATTAAAATATATAAACTAATATAATATTGTAAAGATGATAATAATACAAAATATCCAACTGATATTGTTGTGGGCTCGTAACTTTAAAGTTTAACATACATACACACATAGCATCACGCCTCATTCCCATAGGGGTAGGCAGAGACAACATCCTTCCACTTGCCACGATCCTTGCATATCTCCTTCGCTTCTTTCAATCTCATTAAATCTTTCATACAAGTTCGTCGGTTTAGAGTACTCTTGACCTGGCCGTTATTTAAAATGTCCTGGATTTGGTCCAGGAACGTTCGCCTCGGTCTTCCCCTTCCAACTTTCGCATTCACTCTTGACTCATAAATCCTTTTTGTCAGTCTCCTTTCATTCATTCTCTCTACATGCCCAAACCATCTAAGCATACCTTTCTCAATTTTAGTCACTACGTCTTCTTTTATACCACAACGTTCTCTTATCACACTATTTCTTACTCTGTCACTCAGTTTTAATCCACTCATGCTTCTCAACGCTCTCATCTCTACCGCATTTATTTTACTTTTGTGATTCTTCTGCCATACCCAACTTTCACTACCATACATAAGTGTTGGCACCAACACTCCAGCATGCACTGCCAGTCTAGCCCTTTGAGACACCATCTGGCTATTCATAAAAGCATGCAGAGCACCATTTACCATATTCCCTGCATTCACTCTCCTTTCGATATCACTTTCACATGTTCCATCTTTTGTAAATTTAGATCCCAAGTATACAAATTCTTTCACCTCTTCCACTTGTTCCCCATCTATCAAAATATTGCCATTCATCATAGATTCATCTCGTTCAAAAAGCATAACTTTCGTTTTGTTTACATTCACTTTCATTCCTTTCCCTTTCAAAGCTTCATTCATAATATTTAGCATCTCCTGTAGCTCGTTAGCGGATGACGCAAGTATTACTTGATCATCAGCGTAGAGTAAACATTTGATGAGTAATTCATTCATTCTTAACCCATACATACTTTCTTTTAAATCTGTCAAACATTTATCCATGAAAAGGTTGAACAGCCATGGTGACGCAACACATCCCTGTCGAACACCTCTTTCGACAGGAAACCACTCCGTGTACGCTCCGTTTATTCTGACACAGGCACTAGAACCCTCATAGAGAGACTTCAATGCTTGGATCAGACAACCGCTCACCCCATACGTAGATAACGTTGACCACAGCTCATTCCTCACCACTCGATCATAGGCCTTTTCTAAATCTACGAACGCGCAATAAACTTTTTGGTGTTTAGCCAAACATTTTTCAGTTAAGCACCGTAAAGAAAAGACCTGATCCGTACATCCCATTCCTCTTCTAAATCCCGCTTGCACGTCCCATATTTTCCCATCAGTTTCATTAATCACCCTTTCAATTAATATCTTTGCATACAATTTGCCGACGACACTAAGAAGGCTGATACCGCGGTAATTTTTGCACTCCTGCTGTGACCCTTTTCCTTTATATAGAGGGACAATTACGGCCTTGCTCCAATCTCTTGGGACTTGGCCTTTCTCCCAGCATATATTGAAAAGGCAGTACAGCTGAGCTACCACAATCCCGCGGCCAACCTTCAGCATCTCGATTGACACTCTGTCATACCCAAAAAAATACCCATAAAGTTTAAGACGTTCTTAAATACCATCATCAGTCGAAAATACAGCAGAACACTGCGTTGTATTTGTATTTTCTTTTTAATATTAACAGGTTAGTGCTGGACAGCGATTTCGACTGAAGGCAAGTGATGATATTATCTAATAGCGCACGCTAAGCTGTTAAGACGTGATTTATTTATTATGGTCTTTACACAGCATCGTAATGGAACGCGAATTCTTCGTTTGGCGGCACGTCGTTGATGGTAGGACGATAACTAGCCACGGCCGAAACCATCGACCTATCCAGACTGTCGGAAATCAAACCTAGGCTTCTACTAAGAAAGCAAGTAATCGCATTATAACGCTAGCAAATTACTTCAAGATATAATTACTACAAAGATAAAACCACTTTTCTTTAATATTAAGTGTACATAATATGTTTTTGCGTTTATATTACAGTAGCAAACATTTGTAAATCTCAACGTCTTTATTCGTACGTTTAATATAATTTCTCTAGAGTCTCGACTAATTAACACACAAAATACACTTAGGGGAAATATTGTTAATTTTGGTATCTAATCCGTCATTAGGGGGATTAATATCCACTTCAGTTACCACATTTCAAAGAGCGACGACATGATTGTTCTGAATTATCTTTAAAAAAATTGTTATGTCACAATTAGAAGTAAGCAAGTAATATTAAAACTCCTTAAACTCATTTAGAAAGAAACCTTTAAAGCTTTTACGTGAGCTTTCAATAGATGGAGCTGTGCAATTTTTCGCAAAATAAATTTCATTAATGAATTGGTATTTGACTAAACTGTATTTTCAAAAAATGGATTTAAACTTGAGTGAAAAAATATTTTATTAATGATTTAAAATTTGACATCTAGAAGAGAATTTTCGTACTTTGTTTTTTTTTTTGTTTCCCCAGTAATATGTAGGGATATTTACTTTACCAGAAAGGAAAAGTTATCCATTTTATTGATGCCATTATTTAAAGTACAATTTCTTAAAACTAACTTCTAAGAGAACCCAAAAACTATGGACCTATAAAAAATCTTTTAAATGGAGCAATTGTAATTTCGGGGAAAGTAATGCAATATTAGTAAATAAATGATATTTATAGAATGGAAACCATCGTAAATCTTTCATTAATCCTAAAACAGTCTATAGATTGGCAATCTACGAGTATATTGTATATTAGTAAAATAATTCCAAGACTCAGAAACTTTTCGACCTATGCCGTATTCGTATTTTATTATGTACGCCTATTTTGATAATTCAACGAAACCACACTGAATAGCAACGATTATTTAATGTTTAAATCTAAAATAAGTTCAGTACACTAGAATTGTCTATATACTCGTACGCACCATTATATTGTTCAAAAAGTAGTGCATGTATAATACTGATATACAAAAATTTTAAAATTACGAAAATACCTGCTGTAATAATTGCACTGCATCATTGGTCTAGTGGTTAGCATGTTCGAATACAGACATGAGGTCCTGGGTTCGAGTCCCGGGTCGGGCCAATTCAAAAAAGAATATTGAGTTTTCTATTAAGATTTTCTCAATATTTGCCCGAAGTTGGGAAGTTGGCGGTGTGATCCACCCCCATGCCTCGGAGAGCACGTTAAGCCGTCGGTACTGCGCCTGATCTCTTACCGGTCGTGTCGGATTGCCGTTACGTCGGACTATGAGAGTGAAGGAGCAGAGAGTACACTTGTGTACTATGCCTGCCAATCCGCAGTGGAGTAGCGTGGTGGGTCTATGCTCTAAAAACCCTCTCTCATATGAGTGAGGAGGCCTGTGCCCAGCAGGCACAGGCACAGGCCCAGCAGTTACTTACTTTACTTACAAGAATTGATATATTTTATGAATATAAGTAGTAAACATAAACTAGTCAATCACTAGATAAATCAATAGCCGGTACATTGAATTTTCTAATATAATTCCGCTTTATTAATTGTTTTCCTTAATTTTATTGGAAGCATAACGCCATTGTTGAACACCCGCGGGAAATTTTGATCCTTTACACATTTTGAATTAAGTAAATATTTATAATCGTGTATTTCTTATTCCCAGTGGCTCTAATATTTGTTGTTCTGTTAATTAATTGTATTTATCATCGGTTTATATCTAAATAGGTAAATAACACGATTATGTGGTAATATTTTGAAATTGCACCATATTGATAATGTGTATTTGTCTATTATTTTCACGTGATAAATATCGTGACAAACACATTAATTTGTATATATAATTATATGGTATACGAGTATAGTCTTAAAAAAAGTAATCTTAATGTATTCTAAACCGTTTTATATAAGCACGAAAACTGTTTGCTCAATGGAAAGTCTTTGTTGGGAGGGTGGTAACTACTCACGACCGAAACGACAAATTAGAAATAACAATTTGAATTGCATTTTTCTCTTTAGGTAAGCAAAACTTCCATAAAAGCTCTCATTCAAGTTCAACCCCCTAAACAGCTTTTTTATAATGCGGACAGGTTAGACTGTGACCTCGACTGATGATAACTGATGATTCTATTCCTTTAAAAGCTTTTGCTTGAGCATGCCTTTTTAAAAAGACTAGGAATGAATAACGAGAAAGTCAATCACGGAACTTTACAATACTGTGATTTTATCAACTTTCAAGCCGCTTAAACAAAATTATCACTTTTATATTCCATGGGCGAATAATAAGCGCCGCCAAGCGAGAAATTAGTTAATTAATTTGCAAGATGAGCTATTCAAAGTTGTTCTAATCCTCGGGGCTACTCTTTAGAAAGCGAGTTTTAATTCGAATCTGCATTTCGACGGAGTCTCGTTTAGCTGCACATTCGGCTGCTGTGACGAAACTTTCCTTGACGGTAATTATATAAAGTCAATTTTCGGTTTCTTGGTCTTTCATATTACCTGTATATTTCTAGTCAACTATATTTGTGACGTGTTTAAAAGATGCAAGATTAATAGCCTTCTTACATATATACTCTTACATAGCATCACGTCTCATTCTCATAGGAGTAGGCAGAGACCACTTCGTTCCACTTGCCATGATCCTTGCATATCTCCATCGCTTCTTTCATTCTCATTAAACCTTTCACACAAGTTGGTCGGTTTAGAGTACTGTTGACCTAGTCTTTATTTAAAATGTCCTGGATTTGGTCCAGGAAAGTTCGCCTTGGTCTTCTTATTCCAAATTTCCCATTCACTCTTAACTCATTGTCCTCAATCTTTCCACTGAATCCTTTTTGTCAGTCTCCTTTAATTCATTCTCTCTACGAGCCCAAACCATCTAAGCATATCTTTCTCAATTTTAGTCACTACATCTTCTTTTATACCACAACGTTCTATAGCCTGCTTTGGACAATTAAATAAAAAATGAGGTATCAACATAACACTAATACGAGAAGACGTAGATTTCATGTTATTTTTGACAAAATGTGGTTATGGAATAAATTTGCCGAACGCATAAAGTCTTTTTAGGGGTTCACAGTCATTGTTACACGTGTAACTCGAGTTAATTTAGTAATAACGCATTGATTCCAGTCTCGTGGAAATAGGGGAAAATATCAATTTAACCCAGGAATCGGCATTCTAGTGCCTAAACTGTAGCCAGCATAGATAGTCTTATGACATTTGTGGCCCGTATATAAAAAAAGCTTGGCGACCTATAATCTTAACTACTCTTTTATACTGAATACAATCTTTACTAACACCAGACCAGCTGTTTAAAGGGATTTCAGTTATATAAAGATACGCCATAATGGTGAAACGTCTGAATTCTTGTCGGGTTCGGATTCTGCAGTAATCGTTAAATTTGTCTTTATTAAAATGAATCGTACGCACTTGATTATTCTTTTCGATTCGTCATTGTCCATTTCGGTAAAGGAAAACATTTTGAGGTAACCTGCACTACACAATGTAACTGTATCGACCTCGTCTCACCGAAACGATGTACGAAATACATTATAAAATACATATATACAGAGTCGCGCAGCTGACATAGTTTAAAGGCAATGTTGACTTATAATAAAATATATATTTGGCCAAGTGTAATCGTCTAGCTAGTTAGAACCCCTAAATATGTTGTTTCCATAGCAATCCAAATCCTTTTAGAGCGTCAGAGGTAAAGAGATGGCGTGACATGACGTTCCCATTATTATATTCATATATAATATAATATCTGTAAAGCATAAGAAATATAATTTTCTGGAAAACATTAAGTATTTATCCAATGATGAATATAACCAATGCCGATGAAGTAAACTCCTATCATAGGCACTCCGGTACCTTCTATTATTATTTATGTTATTATTATTATTATTATTAGGGCACCGAAGTGGTCAACTGGCGCCACACCCGCCAGGCGACGATGAGTTCCGACTCGTGCTCTGAACCCCCTCCCCATAATTAGAGTATTCCTGTTTATAGTGCGCCTGCGGCGTATGATCATTCGAAGGTTGTGTCATCGGGACTAAAGCCCGGATATGTTTCATAAACATGTAGAGACGGGTCTCTAAGGTATTTCAAACGAGGATCGAAATCCATATACATTGTCAGCCGAAGCTGTGATGAGGCAATAGCCATGGTTATAAAGCGCAAAGCGCAGTGTTATTTTAAATGGGATATATAAATCACCAATGCATTTCGTCAAATCAATTACACAGATCAGGAGTATCTGGTAGGCGGACCACACCGCATATATTACACACGTTTTAAGTCCAGTGTTAGACTAGATCGATGTATGTATCCCCACCTCGGTGGGATTCGTGGTATAATAATATTCACATATTTTAAGTCTTGTGATCGACTGCGTAGATGTATAATATGTCACCACCTCGGTGGGAATGTTGTAGAATAATATAATATGTCGTTGATCCACATATGCGGGGCCACACACCCACACAGAGTGTCCAGTCGCTGAGCTCTCAATCCAACAAAAGCATTAGTTCATTATATATGCGTGGCAAGCCACGGAAAGCAATAGGGTTCAGCAGGCCACACTGTCTATAAGCTAGTCCGCAGCCTTGATAATAAAGGCCCGACCAGCGGCCCTATTTCTATGACATGCTACAATGTCATTTTTATTACATTTAATAGTAAGCTAAGAGATTGTCCCTAACAGGCGAACACTTCACATGTGAGCAAGCCCACGAGATCAGTGTTCATTTGTCCATCACTGCTACGCAGAAGCTATCGCAACGCCTAGCAACATTCGGTCATGGCTCTAGCACTACCGATTAACGATAACCGATAAAGTATCATTTAAGACACCATAATGAGCTGGAATCGAACCCCAACCTCTCCTAGTGAAAGGTAGGATCGCAACACCAACTGCAGGCATGCCGAAGCACGCTCGTTCGAAATATATACTTCAATAATATACATATTTATATATATCCATATATCACTACAGTATATGTGTATATATTATATAAATAATAATAATAATATATATTAATTAAAAGACATCTAATCTAATAATTGAATATGATATAAAAGCAATAATGATAATATTGAAAATAACTTAAATGACAATATATACTCGTATATTCGTGTGACATCCATTCCATGTATATTTAAATATATTTTAATGCATCTTACTCCAATCCCTTTATGTACTTCAACACCTCACCACTTTATTAATTTACACAAAACCCTATTTTAAAAGATAAAATATTATTTGTAAAAACTAACACAAGAATAAAAAACCGTACGTCATCCTTTCTCCTCTTCCCGCCAAATTTCATCCATGGCCCTCTCGTTTTTCATTTTTTTCTTTTTTCAAAATAATAATGCTTATGTAGGTTGCCAGTAACATCTGTATATTATTAATTAAAAAAAGGATGTATATAAATTATATTTCTGAATACATATAATGCATTTAAATATTTTTATATATACATTTATGTATGTCTGTATATAAATTGTATATATATTTATGTAAGGACGTGTCCGTCACAACAAGAAGTAATTAGTGGGTATGTGTAGCCTGCAGGCCTGCGGTGGAACATAATGGTGGGTTTACGCTCTAAAACCCTGTTGTGTGAGTGAGGACGCTTGTCCAGCAGAGGGACTTTAATAGTTTTTTTTTATTTATTCGAAGTGTGTAGTTGCTGTTAGCCCTACTGGCTTTGACAGCGTAACCGAGAGGGGTGGCGAGCGCGGAAGCTCTGCCGAGGGGTGGGCTCGTAGAAGGGCCCTGCTGCGTCGGGTGAAAACGTTGCTCTAAGGGCGCCTCCTGCTAGGCTCGGACCTAGGCTTAGAGCAACGTTTGCTGCTGCTGAAAAGGACAATCGGACAGGTGAGTTTAATAGGCTCCGACTAACCTTTTTATACCCGTAAAGATAACATTTCTTTTATACTTAATAAAAAACTTCACATAATAAAGACTATAATGGAATGGTGGGAATGATGAAAAACGTCAAGTCTTTTGTTTTCTTTCACATAGTTCAAACGCAATTGAAACAAATACTAGGTTACTTTTGTAGTTTCTTAAATTTTAGAGCGGGTATTAATACTTAAGCACCCGTCGGTAAGTCCCGTATTTCTAAATAACGACTAGTAATTATTTTGTAGAAACAGAATCGCATTACAAAATTTACCGACAACAAATTAATGCCGTGTTTGTAACCTTGAACGCAAAGGGTCCTAACTAAATTGCATCGCAGGTACGCAGAGGTAAACAATTGAAGCTTATGGAAATCAGGGTCCGTAGTATTTTACCGGATTAAATATACTAGCAATTAGTGACACCCTGCCAGCTCTCGGCTAGTTATTTATCACGAGGCTTTCGACTTAATTAAAATATCTTAGTTCGAGAAACACGGAACTTGCTTAGACTGATCTCACTAAGGTTAATTACGTTTGTTGTACTGTGATTGCAGTCAAGAAAAATTAGCAAATTACGCAATCTCCATTTACCCAGTTCAATAGGAATAATTAATATAATTCTACAAATGCAATCTGCACTTTAACAAGATAATAGGATCATCTAAATAATTACTAGTGATAGATCATATCGATGTATATCGACCATTGCAACAATTACAGAATTGTGCTAAATGCTATCTTTTACTCTAGCTAATGTGTACTAAAAAATCAACCCATATTTTTAAATTACAATGAAAAACATTTTTTTTATTTAATTATAACGTGTATATACGCACCATTATATTATTCAAAAAGTAGTGCATGTATAAAACTGATATACAAAAATATTCGATGTAGTTAAAATTACGAAAATACCTGATATAATAATTACACAAAATTTTACAAACACTTTAAGCTCAACTTAATATTGTTAAATATATCAAATTGAAACTTTTGATTATATTTAACAACTTTGTGTTCTCAAGTTGTTAATTAGTGTGTTGGATATGTTGGGGAGTGAATCAGGGTCAGACAGATCCCTCTGAGTTCAGTGGATTGTACGGGGTTCTTAGGGTTTCGATTTTCGGTTCTTTGAGAATCAACAAAAATCAAAGGATTGGGTTCTGCTATCGTCAGTGTTCGGATTTGGGTCTTCGGGTTTCGGTACTTCGAAGTTCAGAGCTTCAGTCGTTCGGGGTTCGTTGTTCAGGCTCACAATTCGCGTTTAGTACTAGAATCTTCTCCGTTCATCTATCTAAGGCGCACGGTAACCCTAGGAACTCTTGAGAGGCCTTTCTACTACTCTCCCACCCGGCATACACATATGGCCGTGATGTGCGGCTGATAATGCGATCGCGGGTGCTAAGATAGGTGCGGGAAGTGGTCGTCCGCAGTGGACCAATTAGAATTAGTCACCGTCAGCGCAAGCTACGTTGCTTCCCTCTGCAACAAGATTGTGTATCTTAGATAAAGATCTAAATTTAATTCAGTCGTGAAAAGGTTTCGTAACTTCTTCAACAAACAATTCTACTAAAATTCTTACTTTCATTCATGGTAGAATGTTAATTTGTTGTAGAAATATTTAAAAATTAAACTGTTCATATGAACTTGTAGAGTATTCGACTGGTCTTAAAGACTTCGTGTTCAAAATTCTACAAGTAAATCTTAATTTGGTACAACACGAAATTAGTGAAAAAAAAAAATTATAACACCAATATTATATTTAAAAAATTCTAACTAAAACTGAGCACTTCATACTTTTTCGCGAGCATTTAAAGTCCATTTAGGCGTATATTCACGCTGAGACCAATTTAGCGTGCAGCCTATAAACATTTAAATAGCCTGGTTAACTGCGTGTCTCTGTGTAAGCACGAAATGTACGAATTTGATAATTGCTGTAGCAATATTACAGTACATAATTACTGTGGCGTAAATATACATTGCTGATAAACGAATTAAAACAACAAAACTTTAGAAGAATGCCGCTAAAACCAATCAGTTTAGCCAGAATATATAAATATAGTGTTCAAAAATACTTAGTTCGATAAAAATGGAAGTAAGGTTATTTCTATTTGTATGAAATTGTTTTCTGTTCTAACTATTTTAGGTTATTAGGTGTTACTTTTAAAGAGTCGATATAGGCACTTCTTTCAGACTTACTTTCAAGCTTCTAAAATAGGTTACCTCACGTTTTTTAATTGCACCGGAACGTACAATGAGTCTCAATAAAAATTTTAATAAGATTTTGTATAGAGAATGCCTACCCTGGATTTAAATGTTTGATTACAGCTTCAGTGCATACATTTTATGAAACAATTTTACTAAGCAATCTGTTTCATTTTCTTGTTTCCATAGATACGTCGTTATAAGAAAATAATCAATATTTTTTTATTGCTGACAGATTAGCGCTTGACTGTGATCTAAGATGGAAGCCCGCTAAACGGACAAGAGCCAATTTACCTCCTGGTTTTTACATAGCAACGTTACCGGATCAGAAATTTCTTTGCTTGGCTGTATGTTTTTGCTTATAGGGCGGTAACTGGCCACGGCCGAGGCCTCTCACCAGTCCAGACTCAGGCAGATTAGACATGCAATTCCTTAAATTCGCCCTACCGGGGCTTATACCCGGGACCTCTGTTAACAAAGGGAGTACTTGCTGTACTACTGCGGCAGTAAGGCCGTCAAATTATGAAGTTGACAATGAAGGTCCAATCAAATTCGATCCCGCTATTCCAGATATTAGCGAGAACAAATAAATTTACGTTTTGCGTGGGAATTCTGATAATAAAGCTTATTATTGGTGATTTTTTTTTAAATTGGTTCCATAAATGTTATATTTAACCGGAACAAATAAATCTTTTTTCTTTATACATAACAATAGATATAGGTATGTGAATAGACACAATTTAAAAATAGAGTTGATCGATTGGAAAAAAAATTGAATTCGTATAACAACAGTAAAATTAACATATTAATCTGAAACTTTGCTTCATAAATTTAAAATTTCTTTGTTCATATATGAGGTGCTATAAAAATTATGAAGATTAATTCTGTTTTTTAGTTTCAATTTAAGATGTCACTGTAAACTGAAACACGCAATGTAGTTTCAGTACTAAAATAGTATTTGCAGACTTTAGAACTATCACTCTTTTGTCAAGTTATCCGTTATAGCACGCGAATATTTTCCGCAAAAATATTATGCTACATAAAACATAATCCTCCTCAGCTCTAAAACAATGTTTTTAAAAATACTTCTGGCAGACTTTACAAGCTTTGTCTTGGTCAAGTATAAGATGGTGAGTTGCGAAACTTAATTCAACACGAATTATGTTTAGAGATATAATTTTTTACATACTTAACGCTTAAGGACATCAATAAAGTAAAAATGATCATAAGTACTTTTTAAAAAGGTTTATGAAAATTAATATTTTTTATTTCAGGTAAAAATTAGGTAACTGTTTAAAAATTCGTTGGGAAACGCTTTTAAGCCAAACCCCGACCCATAAGTCAGAAGTGTGAAACTAGGCGAAAGAAGAGACCTCGCAATAACTACTGAAATCCAGCGGAACCCTTTTCATCCATAAATGAGGCACCACGGTTTAGCTTTCGAATTTGTCTCCAGTGACTGGGTCAAGAACCTGACTTTAGTCAAACCTGATGATAATCTAATATATTGAGATGTTTCTACGCAGCTTCGTATCCAAAGGGAAAAATTTCTTACTGAAAAAAAATTAAATCTTTGTAATGTTGTTGCGTATCTATTAAATTATTAAGAAACCTTTTAGTATGTTCAACACTGGTACGTTTACATATTTCTATTTAATACTGTATTTGCGTAACTCTCTAAAAAATTGTCGCATTTCGCTAACGCAGTCACTTTGACAGTCGTTGGTTAAATCAATCAAATAAAACAATTCGTTAAATCATTTTCATATTTGTTATATGTATAACTATGATATAATATGTTTTAATAGAATGCGTCTATGGTTATTTACATGTTATATTCCTTTGTTTGTGTTTTATTATTTTATTAACAATAATGGGTTTGGCCTATAGATATTTATGTTTTATGTTATTATACAAACGTGCCAATTTATCTTGTATCCCTAATTATTAAATTTGAAAAATGAGCAAGGTTTTTAAATGTTCCATTTAGTTTCGTCCTACAAAGTAAATTAGTTTATATATGCCAAAACTTTATTAAGGAAACGGCATGCTAAACATGTTTTATTAATCAATCAATACTTATCTGAGATGCAATACAACAAGTTTTAATAAAACAAAATATATTATCTACAGAAAAAATAACAATTCCGACTTGGCATTGAGCCAAAGCTAAATTAGATAATGGAGTTTGCGTGCTAAAATATAGGAAACCGAGAACAAAGACGAATGAGGTCGAGACTGACTCAGAAATGGCAAAATAATATAAGAGATTTCGGCTTCCACCAGCCCTAACAGTTTAGCGGTTCATGACATAGCTTTTACAAAAAAAAGTTTCTTTACTTATTTAATATAGCTTATCTTAGGTATTTTAAAGCTATTTCAAGTGCACATTACGAGGGGTTAGATTCCATTGTAAGTTTAAGTCTATATAGTTATAGATTAAGAAAAGGCCTATGATCGAGTTAGTGAGGAATGAGCTGTGATCAATGTTATACTCGTATACGTATGAGGTGAGCGGTAATCTGATTCAAGCATTGAAGTCTCTTTATGAGGGTTCTAGTGGTTTTGTCAGAATATATCGGGCGTACACGGAGTAGTTTCCTGTCGAAAGAGGTGTTCGACAGGAATGTATTTGCGTCACCGTGGCTGTTCAACCTATTCATGGATAACTGTATGACAGATTTAAAAGAAAGTATATATGGGTTAAGAATGAATGAACTACTCATCAAATGTTAACTCTACGCTGATGATCAATTAATACTTGCATCATCCACTAATGAGCTACAGGAGATGGTAAATATTATGAATGAAGCTTTGAAAAGGAAAGGAATGAAAGTGAATGTAAAGAAAATGAAAGTTACGCTTTTTAAGAGAGATGATTTATGATGAATTGCAATATTTTGATAGATGGGGAACAAATGGAACATGTGAAAGTAATATTGAAAGGAGAGTGAATGCGGGGAGTATGGTAAATAGTGCTCTGCACGCCTTTATCAATAGTCAGACGGTGTCTCAAAGAGTCAGACTGGCTGTGCATAGAGTTGCGCCAACAAGTTAGAAGAAGCACAAAAGTTAAATAAATGCTGTAGAGATGAGAGCGTTGAGAAGTAAGAGTGGGTTAAAATTGAGTGACAAAGTGACAAAGTACGAAGTAGTGTGAAAAGAGAACGATGTGGTATAAAAGTAGATGTAGTGACTAAAATTGAGTAAGGTATGCTAAGATGATTTAGGCACGTAGAGTGAATGAATGAAAGGAGACTGAAGGAGAAAAAGGATTTATGAGTCAAGATCGAATGGATAAGTTGGAAGGGAAAGACCAAGGCGAACATTCCTGGACCAAATCCAAGACATTTTAAATAAGGGCTAGGTCAGGAGTACTTTAAACCGGCGAACTTGTATGGAAGGTTTAATGAGAATGGAAGAAGCGAAGGAGACATGCAAGGATCGTGGCAAGTGGAAGGACGTGGTCTCTGCCTACCCCTATGGGAATGAGGCGTGATGCTATGTATGTATCTACTAATGACATCAATATAGAATTTAGAAAACTAAATTCTATATTCACAATCGTAATTTTTTACTTAAATAATAAAAACTGCGGAGAAAGCTTATAGAAATCAAATCCCCGAGTATACCGTTGTATTTCACCGGATTAAATTTACTAGCAATTAGTACAATCTCGTCCACCCCGACTAGTTATTTATCGCGTAGCTTTGAATTTAAATGAAACGTTTTACTTTGAGAAACCGGAAACTCGTATAAGTAAACTTAGTTAAAGTTTTTCAGATGAAATAAATTTCGGTTGTTTAGATTTTATCTCTAGGTATTTAGAACTTTTTTGTTGATTACAACATTACTTGACTAAATAAATAAAATGTTACACAACGGGTACCTGAAATCATAAACGTTTTTTTAATATTCAAAATGCCTAAAAGGTTTTAATGTATATAGAAACACAATGTCTTCCCTAAATTAAAAGAGTAGCTTGATAAAGAGCAGAGTGTATTGAAAAATGGATTAAAATTGTGTATTGAAAATATGAAATTTGAAATTAAATTTTGCTTAAAAATCATCTATAGTTCTTCCGTTTGTTCTTATTTTTTATGTAAATTTTTGTTATATTTTTGTTGACTGGATGGTGAAAGCAATGGTTAAGTCCCAAATTTGCACACCGTATTTTTTTTAAGCTTTAATTTTATGAGTTTGTTTCCCTACGCTATTAAGCCACACTAATGTGATACTTAATTAAAAAGCTGAAAAACGATGAATAATTGGACTTTAAGCTTATTTGTTTAGTTCGATCTAATTTCTACATTGTCCAAGGCTTCACAAATCACCGAGGGATATAGTGACGAATATGTGCAGCGTTTATTATGCTAATTCATTTGAAAGTAAGATTTTTTAATATGTACACATTACATATGTTTACAAAATTTAAGTAATGATTTCCAATATTGACAAATACGTGCTATTTTTATTACAATTCGTCATTTAAGATTTCAATAAAATATTTGTGTTAATTTTCCACACTTTTAATATTTTAATGACAATTAAATTCATTAAATTTCTAACATATCTTCCTTTTCCGTTCCTCTTAGTCTCGGAAATCTAAAGTTTTAGCTTTGTATAAATATAAACAAGACTTAAAAATTAGTTTGCCAAAAAAGTCTCACTTCTGACATGAGTACTTTGTAGGCACGCACTTATTACGATACGAACATATTGAGTAGGCGTAATGATGATGCCCAACGGGGGAGGACCGGGATTGCCCTGTAGAAATATTTATGCCGAAGTCATGAAGAGTATGGCACTATACGGCGCACCAGTATAGGTAAACTCTTTGACCGTTCAAAATAAATCCCTTTTGCGGAGAGCGCATAGGATAATAGCGGTCAGAGGGATACGAGCGTAACGTACCGTGTCTTGGACCGCGGCGACACTCTTGGCGGGTGATCCCCCGTAGGAATTGCAGGCGGAAGCTCTAGTGACAACTTACCAGTGCACGGTTGCCGTACGGCCTGGAGGTGATCGTCTCGAAATTGACGAGGTCCAAAGAGTCAGGGCCCTTGCCAGGGCAGGGCAGGGTCTTGAATCAAGCTTGGAAGGAGGATCTCGAGTCTCCAAGTGAGGGTGTGGTCACAGTGGAGGCAATTCGTCCTCGCTTCGAACAATGGCTAGCTCGTGGCACGAATCGCTTACCTTTAGGCTGGTGCAAGCACTGACTGGACACGGATGTCTCGGAAAGTACTTATATCAGATAGCGCGACGTGAAGAGTCTCTTATCTGCCATCAGTGTAGTGCGCCTCTCGATACGGTGGCTCACACCGTGGCAGAATGTCCGGCTTGGGGACCACAGCGACATACTCTGGTGTCCCTTGGAGCGGATCTCTCACTGCCAAGTATAGTGGGCGTCATGCTTGACAGTGAGATAGGATGGAATGAAGTTGCCTCTTTTTGCGAATCCGTCTTTTCTTTGCAGGAGGCAATGAAGCGAGTACGGAAAGCTGCAGCAAATGCTGCTTCCCTTCGGAGGAGGAGGCTGGTCGGCAGGAGGCGTCTTTACGAATGTCTCTTGTCTCCTTCTTGAACAACCTCGGTTTCATCTAGGAGGGTCAGGGTGAATGCGCAAGGGAACCTCTGACACTCCCAATTCAACGTGAGGAGGGTGTCGCTGGGTTTTAGTGGGTATTCTGGCCTAGCCAGCGAGCACCACACTCCCTGCATCTGGTAGGGGTGTGCAAATGCATTTTTAGCGGAAAAAAAGGGATAATGATGATAGCTTGACAAACAATTTTGATTTTTACATACTAATTTAGTCAGGGCAATGTCAGCTGCTTTAGTAGCCTGGACTTAAATATAGATTAATTATCATTATAGATAGCAGTACACGAGAAAAAAGCTTTCTAGGTATTTTATAATAAACGCTCGTAATCTGAGTAACAAAAACATCCCATAGTGCGAATCATTTGTGTTGAAGTAAACCGTCAACTGCAGAGGCGCTGTTAGGAATAACGTTCATTTTTCAGGCCGTCTATTCGGCGGCCCAGAAAAGCAATATAATAAATCAGCATTACAAACATCACACACTTCTATAGTCAAGCTCATATTGCATACAAGTAATACTATGAGATTTATAAATCGACAGTCACATACACGTACCACAAACAATTTAATTTATGTAATGAAATTCACATTTACAAAGAATGGTTTTTTGAAAGTCATATAACTGCACGTTTTATTTACAGCGCTCAGTTTACCGTTTGATTATGGACTCTTCTGTTGGTAAATAGTAAGGTAAACTAAGAGGTAAGTTATAGTCGTATAACCGAGATTTACTTAACTCCACGGAGTTAGTAGTGGGGTAGTGACTGGTCTCGTCTGAGGTTTTCCCTCAGTCCAGATTTGCAAAGATAATAAATGAGAACCAAATAATGAAATATTGAATCGCAAGGCATATCAAAACGGTTGGGTAAAAAACATATTTTAGATGTATTACTTGTATTATTAGAAGTGTACATATTGAATACAAATCATGTATGTAGTACTTACATATTATAAATCATTATCAGTATAAATATGAAAGCAAATAAATCTCTCCTCGATTTTTAACAAGTTATACCTTGCCTTTAATCCGACTAGATTATCACATCATGCCCTTATATAATACAGTTTCAATCATCTGTTGTAGTTTTTATAAACCGTGTTTCTGTTCAAACAGTGCTGAATAGTTAAACATATTGTTTAAATGTTTATAAACTGTAACAATTCGTGCTTAACTAAGCACACAGAGTTATTTTCGCAATATTTAACATTGCAAAATAATGTTTACATGGATTTACAAATTATTATTTGTCTTAATTAATATTAAAGTGTATTTTGTATGATAATCGAATCCCTTTAGGAGAATAGAGAGATCGAAGAAGCATAAAGCACTGTGGCGTAGGGTTCTCCGCCGACATCGTTATTAATTGGATCCATTATTTATTTATATTCGTGCTAATATATATAATTATATAATTATATATATTAGCACGAATTTCCGTAACTCATATAGAAAGAAACTTACATTTTGATAGATGCCACTGTATTTCACAAAATTTGTTTGATTTATACCTTGAATGGATAAAAAATAAACATTTTATTAACGAATGAAAATTTTACTAAGATATGTATCTATGTATAGAATTGGATACCTAATACTAGGAATTTCAAAAACGTATAACCCCCTGCTGTGTTTTCTGTAAATTCAAACTCAAAATAGCTTTATTCAAGTAGGCCTATAATCTAAAATTACGAGGGTTCCTACGCACCCTGTTCTGAGCCCACAACAAACTCAGTCAGGTGTCTTTTTTCTCATCATTATTAGAATATATATTTTCAATTTATTCTATAGCGATTTCAGTAATGGATTCACTCCTACGCTTTTTATCTTTTAAGTAGTTCTTCTAATTATATAATGATATCTCGATTAGTTTTCAAAAGATTTAAATTTATTTTATCTCAATATATGTATGTATAAAAAGTATGTATGTGACAAAATTTATTAGTTACGTAAAATTACATAGAAACGAAAGATTTAGTAGAAACGACGGTTTAGTATAAAATAAAAAGTAGGTCTTAAGTATATATTTCTATACACATACAACTTTACACACACACACGCACGCACGCACGCATCATCACACGTACTTTTCACGTATGTTAATTTTATTTCCTTTTATGTAATGAAGCGGTGTTTGAGAGGTCGGCAACTTGTTTGTACATATTTTCGTAACGCACTAAGACAGTTTTATTACATTTTCATTTTAAATGCTTTTAAATTTTTCGTATATTCGTTGTACTTGTGGCATCTCTTTATATAATATCTATTTAATATACCCCTTCTCTTTCTCCGGAAGCTGCCCAGCTTTGTAGTTGCTGAAACTTCGATTGATCGATGCTCAGGTCCCGAGCCACATAAAGTCTCTACATCCTAAGCAATAAATAATAGTGTTCATATTACATTACATTTATGAAACAATGAATTTCTCTTAAATACATAAATTGAATATTCTTAATAATGACATGACATTAAAACTAGCTGGGAAAAGCGAAATTTGAATTAATATGTAAGGTTTTATCTTATGTACCTGAAAATAATAATTATAAGTTTTGCATTTGGTTTCTTAATTCCTACCATTAGTTCACACTCTCTCTTTACATATGTATCTTGTTGATTTTTGAAGCGTTAATAACATTTTTGTTCATGTATTAAAGTCTAAATAAAGTTTTTTTTTAAACTAGTAGTAGATGACGCTTATTAATACAGTTTCTTCCAACATAAACTCGGTAATTAAATATGTTTTGTAAACGCTCACGTAAAAGCTTAACAGGTTTATTTTTGAATAATAAGAGTAAGATGTTTGCGTTGGCGGCGTTGGAATTGGTCTAAAAAATACATTGTTTACATCAGCTAATATGTAATATAAATTACTTTGTTTACATTTCTATATATAAAGAGATTTAATATTAACAGGCTAAATTTAAAAAGATACTATGTAGTACTGTAAAGGTAAACCTTTCTTCTTTTATTAATAATATTGATTGATAGCTGAACCCGTGACTTCGTCCGTGTCGAATGTTTTTTGGGTTGCAATTTCATCAATTTAAGCAAATTGTTTTACAAATAAGAAACATACGCTTAAATGAGCTATTTGCTGTGTATTACTGCAATAGCGTAATAAGTCAATAGATACGTTGATATATCTTATATATATAGATTATATCAATCTTTAGAATCTTTTCAAAACTTATCTATCAATATCTACATGACACTTGTCTAGACAACAAAAGCGCTTAGGGATGTGGTCTTTAGGCTCCAATACCTTTATAAAATTTAATAAAGTTTCATAGAAAAATATTGAAACTATTTATGTTACATAAAAAAAAAACAAATTTGTGTAAATCATAAATTTATACGTCAAAAATAGCTGGATTCTGGATTTAAGTCATCACTGGTTTATAATAACGTTTATAATGTCGGAAAGCTTAAAAAACACAATTTATTAATATCTCTTAACAACTCAAGAAAAAATTTCCTAAGCTGTTCGCCCAATTCACTTGAAATATGGTACACATTCCTTTTGTAACGTAGACGTTTCTTAAGAACGGAACTTCCCATATGCCTACGAGATTGGGTTTTATAAGCGATAAATATTCGCCGAATTGTTTTGACATTTGGCATACAAATTCATACTGACGTAGACACACAACGAACGTGTTTTTCCACATTCTAAGAAGGCCGAGGACTACGCGAGTAACGCCATGAGGAAAAGTTAGAAAATTATATAATAGAAATTTACAATTTAGAAAAGTGTAAAGATTTCTGGCGAAGGTGAAGTAAAGCTATAGGTTCAATATCATCTCATCATCTCGGCCTCGCTAGTGCTTTGGTAATAGAATTCTAGTCCTGGGCTCGATTTCCGGCACGACAAATTTAGGAAATCTCATGTTGTGCTCTGTTTAGGCCGAAGCTTGTCATCACCCTTGACGGCCTCGCTGGCGCAGTGGTGCGAGTACTCGCTTTGCTAGCAGAGGTCCCGGGTTCAATCCCCGGTAGGATGAATTTAGAAAATTATGTTTTCTAGTCTAGACTAGTGTGTGGCTTCAGTCGCGGCTAGTTACCACTCTACCAGCAAAGACGTAAAGCCAAAACAAAGAGATTTATGTCCTGGTACTATGCTGTGTAGAAACCATAAAAAAATGCTACGTCGAAACGATTAGAGATAAATTATCTCTAACCAAATTAGTCCATATTTTACCCAAAATCCATACCTTCTTACCTGTAATATAAGTACATTGTGAACTTTGTCGTAGTAATTAATGTCGTTTTTAGTTAGACATTATAGTTGCAATATGGGAATGTATGTTCATTACAAAAACACGGAACTTTAGAACACTCAACAATAATAATAAGTAGTAATATCTTAATTAACGTCATAAAAAATATAAGCAAATATATAATATTTTCAAAATATGATAAAATATACCAATGTTATATAAAATATATTTATTTTATTATATAAGAATATAAAATATTAAAAAATATGTTGAGAATAGTAACAGTATGAGATACGTGTATAAGATAAATTGTATTTTACTATCTAAAAGATAACACAAAGACTTGGTTTTTGAAGGGTGTATCGATGCTGTTCATACCAAAACACAGTATTATATCCTGAATATCCTTGTTGTTATAGTAGATCTAAAATCAATTTTGCCAATAAGGTCACAGTTACATTTGAGAGTTAGCCGAAGTTCTAGTTGAGCTGAGCTCACTAAACAATAGCGTATTTTCCATTAACCTGCTCGTTAAAACTTCTTGATCCATTGCTACTTTACTAGAATATTCAAATTTCTATATCTAATAATTCAACTTCGTAATACATTGTTATATCTAAAAATTATGCAATATATTTTGTTATTAATTCTCTTTTAAATATTAAAACTGTCAGTGATGCAATCTGTCTTATCTTAAAGGAGTACGAAATAAGTTATTAGACTCAGAACAGTGTTTTACTTTTTTAAATAAGAGTTCTAGTAGAAAGAATATACAATGACAAACTAAGATGTTTAAAGTAGTGAGGTTTTACGATCTCGTACTAATTCGGTATAGATATAATATGGGTCTGGTAGTATGTATTCGTACCTTACATCACTTAGTCGTCTAACTATACATCAATAATATATTACTAAGTACTTTGTAGATTCTGAAACCGTCCAAAAGTTGTGCGGTAAGTAGAGTGCATTAAAAATGATAATATCAAGACGGTTTTAGACTACTGAAGTCAATTTATCAATTCCTCAATACTATTCGCGATTGACGATTTAACAAAGTAACGCCTTTCGCAACGTATTCGGTCACCAAGTACAGATCTCCCCAAATTCTCACAGAATCAGGAACGAGGCCGGATATTACAGAAGAACAGCTTATACAGAAGTAATAGTGATACATTATTCAGCTTAAAGACAAAGCTACGAGTTTTCCTTTGTGATTTTTAATAAGATTAAGTCCCGAGAAACGCACCGAATAGTATTCAGTCCTGACTAATTGCTTTTGGATTTCAATAAAAGGTATATAATACTTCTTACAATATTACAACCGTAATATATAATTAAATGTAAAAGAACTATAGGGTGACCAATCCTATAAAATTTTCACCATTTGCAGTCATCGTTATTCTACGGATATTGAATTTAATTTTTAAACCACAAAACGTTTTCAATTTTTAGTGATTGCATTAATTTTTAGTTTTCAGTCCATCAAAACATAAGTTTATTTGCCTATATTAAAAACCAACACACTGGTATTTAATATAGATATGGAAATATTTGCGGAAAAAATATGAATATGTTAAAATTGTATTGCTATTTAATAATTTAACTCTAATGATAGTTTATTCATCTGCATTAAAGTCCAGATAAACTGTTACTCATTTTTCTTGTTAGGAAATTCCGGGAGCTTGGTTCTTTTTAATGTTTAAATAGGTTTAAAATTTCTTTATTGTTTAACTATTAGCGCTGGACTGTGATTTCGATTGATGCATGGGATGTTACTGCTTAAAGTGGATGCAAACCTGGTAATAGGTAATTTCACAGCTTATGGTTTCTACACATCATCGCACCAGAACACAAATATTTTGTTTGACGACACGTTTTTGATGGCAACTAGCCAAGGAGGAAGCCTCCCTTCCATAAGTCCCGATTCAGAAAAATTATAAGCTGCAATTTTCTGCATTTTTACGTTTTAGAAATTGAATCCCGGTCCTCGTCTTTAGAAAGAAGTACTCGCATCATTGCGTTAGCGAGGCATTATTACATTTTTTTATTTGTGTTACTAGTTTTTAAAGCAACGGTATCTTTGATTCACATAAAGTAAAAATAAAAACTTATCTCACTGTAACAATACTAAACACAATATCCAATTACACAGTCCTTTGCAAAGACATACTAGTACAGTTATTCTACTAAAAATAAATGTAGAACAAAACTTTGCGCTTAGGTTTAAAATTCTTGCCGCATATAAAAACAATAGGAATTTATAACAAATGAAATAAGCTTAATGATCCGTAACCAAACCCGAGGCACTCACGAAGCTGCCGGGGGCGCAGCCTTTTAACTCTTTTCCACTCAACCTTGTTACCTTTACAAACGAGTTGTTGCCGTGAGTGGCATACACAATCAGCTAGCCAGATCAAGGAAAACTACGTAGCTGTACCGCTAAATTGATATTTCCAATAAAATGACCAGCTGATATCTTATTTTACAGAAGCAGATAACAGAAGATACAATGATACAATATACTACTCGTATATTGAGCTATCCTTAAATGATATTTATATGCCATCAAGGATTTTTTTGTAGATCTATAAAGGTGGAATATTCAATCATTCATTGTTTTGCCATATCTCAAAGAGATGAGCGTTGTCGATAAAAGGGCTCGGGTGCTTTGTTTTTTTCTGAAACTTCTGAAAACTATCGTTATGTTTCAAACAATTTACACATCACCTTGACAAATTATATACTTCCTTATGCCTCACTCTATCTACTAGTGAAAACAGCATAAAAATTTGTTCAGCAGTTTTTCAGTTTATCGCAAATAGACAGACAGACCCGTCGGAGAATATATGATGCATGATGATAGACAAAACATTTTACAAGGTCATACCACTGTAAGCCCTTCTTTCTTCATTTCTAAAGATTTATTTTTAAGAGATTCAGAAGTTCGTTCATTGTAGATGGGATAGGTATTGATTTTAATTGTTTTTAGTACTTCTTATTTATTTATTCTTTATTAGTCAGCGTGCCAGTAAAATAATAATTTATATGCAAAAACAGATACCTTAGAACTTTGTGTGAAAAGAAAAAGTTCAAGTACGAGTATGTGATTGAAATTGTCTTTTATACGAAGTATAATCCTTTAAATTCATGAAACCTTTTTCTGTAAATGGCAAATATATCTTATCAAGGATTCAATAAATGAAAACATTGGACCTATTAATAGGATAGGAACGACGTCCAGCAGACTAGCTAGTAAATAACATGTCCTTAAATAACTTCTTATGAATATACTTTAAAAGTAAATGTCAGCTATATTTATTTCTATTGTAAATGTAGATAATATTAATATTTGACTAATATATAAAATATGTTCATGATGAGAAAACTTTATATCGTAATTACTTTTAAATTAAAGTCTCGACTTTAAAAAGAAACCGCCTAAAGTTATTATGAGTTGCAGTGAGATTCCTGTCTGTAGATATTTTCGAAGAACAGTCGAGACTTAGCAAACTCGTAGTTTATTTTTCAACATTTCTCGTAAAAATCAAAGTTGGCTTGGTTTATTTAAGTACGGTGCATTTATTCTTGTTCATTCACCATTTATTAAGCATAGTAGGAGAATTTCATGAAAAATCTCTAATTATTATGATTCTCACAAAAATCTTTCTATTTTACGAGATCAATTTGTACTGTTGGTAGGAGTAACTATTGAAAATACAAATTTGTCTATTTGCAGTTGTTTAAAGCGACATATTTCTAATATTTTAATATGTAAAGGCAAACAATTAACGTCACTAACGAGAAATGTTTTAAGGTTTGAAGTGGAAGCATGTCTGACTTCTTGACGTCGACTGGTTGGCAGACTATGAGCTCACTTGATGTAAAGTAACGTCATAGTTTAAAATATTAATATGAACAAAAGGTTTATCATTCGTATCTTAATTTTTTCTACGGTGATTGCACCCGAATCTGCAATCTTTGTAGCCACTTTTCACTTATGAAATGAGATCTAGCCATCTTTCACCAGTTCAGAAGTGGACAAATCAAATAGAAATGAAACCGTATGGTATGTTTTAAGTATAAGTGGAACCTAAACATACATATAATTTTGTAAAGATTTATGAATTTAATGCACAAATGGGCAAAATTTTGGAAATTGCCGGAGGAAGAAAAAAGTTACGACAACGAGATATAAGGGAAAGAATTGCCATAAAAACAGACAGTGAATTGTTCCGATCAGCTATGGACACCGAATTTAAGATATATTTATAGTTGCAAGTGGGGTCGATGTTCCGTGTTCACGAGTCAAAATATTGCTAATCTTTTCAATTTATTATTCAAGAACGCTTTCACAGCTCTTTTTCTTCGTCAATTATAGAATTTTGTCATAATACTACAATATCAAGGTACCTATAAAAGATTTAACAATCCGAAGTTGCTGAAATTTCTTTGTACTTTGTTCTGAAAAGATCCCACTACTAACTTATTTGAAAGAATTTTCTATTAAGTATTTCATTTAAAGGTTTCGATTGCATTGATCCCAAACATAAGGCCTCTCCGACGTGACTAAAAATATCACTAGTGTAACTGAGAAAAAAAATATTTGTATCATAGCTACTATACGTATATATGTATATAACTCCTACAGTATTTATTTACAGAAAAGTGAAATAAATTGTAGTGAAAATTTAACCAGTAGCTCGACGGAAAAAAATTCCAATGTTTAAATTTTCGGCGTTCACCCCGCGGGGAATGAATCCCACTAATACGTGATCCTAAAAATATAAAAATGTTTCATACGATATTTTCTTTTGAAATTATCTCTACAAAGTAAATAGAGAGTGTATGAAATTTTGAATTCTTCTTTGAAATACAAATTTGAGAAAAAAATCACATACATAACTAAGCTGGAAACACAATTTCTGCTTTTACTTTACATCTATCTGTGTTTCTATGACATATTAATGAAATTGAAACTTTAGATTATATGGTTAAAATGACAAGTTTTTTACACGTTGTTATGATAAAAACCTAGTTGTTTAGACATTGCATCAATTTTAATTACTTTCAACTTCATTGGGAAATTTATTTGTTCTCACTAATTTTCAATCTGATTAAACTGATTTAAATAAACCTTACACTGATGACAAATGTGATATAGTCCTATTTGCTGACGATATTTCGTTGTTGTTTAAAGAAGACAAAAATGTAGAAAATTATGACGACGTAAATAGTACCCTGTCACATGTCTCTCCTTGGTTTTCTGTTAATACATACATACATACATATATATATATATATATATATATATACACATACATACATACATACATACATACATACATACATACGAGTACAAAGCATCACGCCTCATTCCCATAGGGGTAGGCAGAGACTATGTCCTTTCACTTGCCACGATCCTTGCATATCTACTTTGCTTCTTCCATTTTCATTAAACCCTTTATACAAGTTCGTCGGTTTAGAGTACTCTTGACCTGGCCGTTATTTAAAATGTCCTGGATTTGGTCCAGGAACGTTCGCCTCTTCTAACTTTCGCATTCAATCTTGACTCATAAGTCCTTTTTGTCAGTCTCCTTTCATTTATTTTCTCTACATGCCCAAACCATCTAAGCATACCCTTCTCAATTTTAGTCACTACGTCTTCTTTTATACCACAACGTTCTCTTATCACACTATTTCTCACTCTGTCACTCAGTTTTAATCCACTCATGCTTCTCAACGCTCTCATCTCTACCGCATTTATTTTACTTTTGTGATTCTTCTGCCATACCCAACTTTCACTACCATACATAAGTGTTGGCACCAACACTCCAGCATGCACTGCCAGTCTAGCCCTTTGAGACACCATCTGGCTATTCATAAAAGCATGCAGAGCACCATTTACCATATTCCCTGCATTCACTCTCCTTTCGATATCACTTTCACATGTTCCATCTTTTGTAAATTTAGATCCCAAGTATACAAATTCTTTCACCTCTTCCACTTGTTCCCCATCTATCAAAATATTGCCATTCATCATAGATTCATCTCGTTCAAAAAGCATAACTTTCGTTTTGTTTACATTCACTTTCATTCCTTTCCCTTTCAAAGCTTCATTCATAATATTTAGCATCTCCTGTAGCTCATTAGCGGATGACGCAAGTATTACTTGATCATCAGCGTAGAGTAAACATTTGATGAGTAATTCATTCATTCTTAACCCATACATACTTTCTTTTAAATCTGTCAAACATTTATCCATGAAAAGGTTGAACAGCCATGGTGACGCAACACATCCCTGTCGAACACCTCTTTCGACAGGAAACCACTCCGTGTACGCTCCGTTTATTCTGACACAAGCACTAGAACCCTCATAGAGAGTCTTCAATGCTTGGATCAGACAACCGCTCACCCCATACGTAGATAACGTTGACCACAGCTCATTCCTCACCACTCGATCATAGGCCTTTTCTAAATCTACGAAAGCGCAATAAACTTTTTCTGTTAATAATTTAATATAAAACTCGGCAAAGATTAAGTGTGTAGAATTCGCTTTGCCAAATGCCAAAGAATTCTGTATAAATATCCAAATAGATGATTGTCCATTAAAGAAAGTTAAGTCTACAGTCTTTTTAGGAATAAACTTAGACTTTGGGCTTCAGTGGGGTGCCTATATTAAAACTCTGGCAAACAAACTCAGTTCAGCTGCATTTGCTGTTAGAAAAATAAGGCAATACACTGATGTTGAAACTGCTAAAATGGTCTATATCGCTTATTTTCATAGTATTATGTCTTACGGCATGCTTTTATGGGGTAAGGCGTCGGACATTGAAACTGTGTATTACAAAAAAGAAATATTCTTTAAGAGTAAAATTCAAAGAAATATCAATTTTCACAGTGCTGTCGCAATATATATTGAACATTTTATATATCCGTGATAATATTCATATATATAGCAAAAGGAGCAAAAACACACAATTTTAATACAAGAAATAAAAATAAACTTGTAACGCCATATTGTAGAGTGAAGAAGGTTTAGAAATCATTTGTCGGGTTGAGCATACGCATTTTTGATAAGATATCCAAATCACTTCTGAGTCTGCCTCCACATAGATTTAAGAAATATGTTAAAAACGTCCTATTACAAAAAGCATATAATAATATTGTAGATTATTTAAATGACAAAGATGTATGGACTTGATTCCAGTTGTACATGAAAGCTAAACACATAACGTACAAAAGCTATGTTTAAAGGAGTAACCGTTGAGTTTTTTGGCGGTTTCTTCTCAGCGGAATCAACTTTCCGAACCGTAGGTAGATTTGTTACCAATGGACAGACTATTGACGATCCATAAGAGCTTTGTGAGCCTAATTGAATAAAGAATATTTTGATATGATTTGATTGATTTGATAGATAGTTGATGTTATATGGATTTGGCATTTTTATTTTATACCGACAGCTCTAAGTATATCAGTAATGTTAGACTACACCACAACTAAGTGTTGGCTAAGATTGGTTCGTACAATTATTTATTGATGGAATTCAAATTGTGGTCACTACTTGAGAACTCGGAATTGGTAAATTGAAAATGCTGCTAAAAATACAACATGACTAAAGCATCATCAGAATAAATAGACAATTACCTTGGAGAGAAAAACCATTGCGAGTTGAAATACACGTCGACCATGTCTTAATTAATGCAGTTATCTTTCCTAGAAATAAACTCTACTGCATAGAGATAATTTAATGTGGAATGAATTACTAATGCGTTATTGGGTAAATAGTTAAAATTGCTTTCTCGGCCTTGTCCCACACCAGTCACTCCACTTTAGGATTGAGTTCTGTAAGTGTTTTTAATCAAGAACTAAGTAAAAATACTTCTTTTTATTGAATATGTGTACATGTTTTTCTGACAGTAAGTACTTAGGTCATCGCATGTACTGTTTTTAGTGTCGTTCCAAATATGTATAACACTTTCATACGTGTTGAAAGTTTTGAAAGTTATCGACGACTTTTTTCGCTTGGAAATGCGTTGTGCACTCCGGATGAAGTAAAGTTCCCGTCCATGAGTGTGTGACTCACTGGCTGTACCATGATACACATTAAAACCCAGAAGAAGCCTCTTTGTCGGGATGGTGGTGACTAGAATAACGCTGACGCATTAGGCTCTGGCATGATGAACGGATGAATCCGACTTATAGGTTCAGCTCAGGGTTAGCAGAGTAGGGCATCATTACGCCTTCTGGAGACCCCCTTCCTCTGCCGAAAGGGAGTTGAATCCCGTGTAAACCCTTCTCTTATGGCTACTTCCACGGGATTACAGTCTCGCAGAAGAAGGCAATTGCCCTCCAACCTGACTCGACACCGATTATAGCGCCCACCATGCTTGGGGAGAGGAATCGACGCGTTTCTCACTTTCCCGTAACGCAAAATGTTCGTATATTTTACTCCCTCTTTCCCTCTCCAAATATATTCCACCTGAAGGAATTCCCAAAATATTAATAACAACGCGATAAATTTTATTTACCCTATAATATTTATTTATATGATGATAATAAATATGATGAAATCAATTCTAAATTCAAAATCTATTACACTTGGTTCCTACAATAAAAATACTTAATAACATCAAAAGGTGCTTAACCAAAACATTTGGCCTTGATTTTGGTATTGGATTTAAAAAGATTTATTTCCTACACAACCGTGTGAAAATTTTAGAATAATATGTCACTCACTCGCTCACTTCAGCAGATGGACGTCCACAGCTAGAGCTGGAAAAAGATCTTACCTTATGATATCCATTGTGCCCGATCATGTGCTGGCTCCTAGCTTGTGGCCTGGCTCCAACGGCTACCGGCGACCTTCTTTATTTCGTCGATCCACCTTGTGGGGGTCTGCCTACACTGCGCCTTCAGGTGCGGGCTCGCCATTCCAGCACCTTCGAACCCCAACGTTCATTGGTTCATCGGACTATATGACCCGCCCATTGCTAATTCAACTTCGAGATTCTTATGGCTATGTCGGTGACTTGGGTTCTTCTACGGATTTCCTCTTTTCTGATTTGATCGCGTAGAGAAACTCCAAGCATAGCCCTCTCCATCGCACACTGTGTGACTTTGAAAATAAATTAGAATTATCAGACTTAAAGCATAAGAGTATGTGTAAAAGATACTTATAACAGTAATTAGTAAACATTACGTTATAGAAACGACTCTTTCACCTTAAGAAATAAGACTTTGGAAGGGCAGCCAACATTCGGCGCTCAAGACGTTCCAGACTCGTCCACTACGGCCTCTAATGAGAGCACCTCCATCGTTAAATAAATTGGATAAAGACATTCAGGATCTCTCTAGAAATACTTGAACCTCTCTACTGTGACTAGCAATTAAGTAAATTAAAAGATTGTCCGAACATTTAATTTTTACGTCTAAAAAATTTCGTGTTCCCCTTTAAGTATTTTCAAAGCAATTACGGCCTTCTTATTTATATTTTATATCTTTTTAAGACTAATTGTCACGTAATTAAAAGGTAACTCACGTAATTGAAGAGACTTCTTTGTTAAAATAAATTAACTTTTTAGTAAATAAAAAACCAAAAAGCCTGTATATTGCGGTGCTTGTACAACCTAAAGCTTCGTTACTTCGGGTACATCTGTGGTACATATATCATGCTGTTCGCTTGGTCTCAGAGGACAATTTAAGTTATAATCTGGATAGATTCTGGTATATTGACATTATCTACGGCAATAAATTACAATATTTCATATTATGTAATGAAAGAAAACAGAACAGTTTGTCTATATGATATTTGTGTAATAAGGATAAGATACTTCAAAATTGGCATGTACGAAGATATAAGAACCTGGTTAAATTAAAAGTCATATTGTAATTTAATACTATAAAAAATTGAAAACTACCTCGAGTCATTAGTGTCTATGTTTATTTATATTTTCTCATTTGGGTAAGATTTTTTATACAGATACATTTTAAAAATATATATTTGAATAATCATAACTTTATATACACCCGTAAGTTATTTAATTATATTAGTTATAAGAAGTTATTTCTTGTAGTAGGCATACAGTATCGATATCTCCGAGCTATACTTTACTAAGTAATAATTAACCTCTAGTAGATAAAATAATGGAAGCTTCTACTATTCATCCGTCAATATTCTTTCGCACAATTGAATAGGTATTTTTGGATTTTTATTGTTTGGGATCAAGCGAACCTTAAAAATGAATAATCGTTGCCGATTCCCGCTATGTATTGTTGCGGTGACAGAATTTATGGCCTTTGAGCCGACGATTAATTGTCGATTACTATGAGGTGCAACCATGGAAAAAACATTATTATCTCGGACAAGATAAGCTTTTAAATAAGATTTCATTAACCATGACCATAAAAAACGATCTTCATTTGATAATAGAAGAATTACAACTGAATGTTATACATGTTGTAATTTTTAGCGATTAAAAAACTACAATTTTTGCCGATTATATAATTTATTTTTTTACAGGATTTAAAAAGTGTAGCTTACATTACTCCTATTAACATCAGCTATTTGCCAGTGACAGTCCGGGCAAAATCGGTGGGGGAAATTCAGAATTTAACGGTAACAAACATATACAGTGTATACTTTCATATGCATTTAGTGACAAGCTGTTAATTTGAAACTACAAACAGGCATGTCAATTGTATTTATTTGTAAAGATACGTCATTGAAACACACGTATAAAAGAAAGTGTCAACATTTTCATGTATACTTTCCACTGTGGGGTTAGCAATCTGATTACAGATCAGGGTGAGTGCCAGTCAAAAAACCAGGTTGTAATAAATAATCAGATGAAATATTGCTGGTTAAGAACGAAAGCAATTTGTAAGCTCACCTATCTGGCGTATTGGAGATCACGGGTCTTCGGAAATTACCTACAACACGTTTTACGTGATTTGTAGCGCCCCCAAGCGATTGTGATCCAGATGCCCTTTACGAAAACAACTTGCCTTTAAGTAAAATTATTCGACCCGGAAGTGTGTACGTGTTGTATCGAGGGATACGAAATATGTTATTGCCACTTAAATTCCAATGCTTATTTGGATGTTACATTCGCTGTTTGTATTGTGGTAACGTAAATATGGAAAGCTATGGAAAGGTATTTTCAACACACCTTCCACACTGTCAAATATTTGCACATTTTAATGCTTTTTGTTGACTACAAAGAGAATGAAAAATAATAAAATTGCTTCTATTATATTTTCTACATTCTTGATAGTGTGTTTATAAAACAATAAAGTATACATTTTTGAAGTAAGAAAATAAACACATATTAAACATTTACAATAAAATTAAGACAATCACACTTACTTTCATATGAATATAATTTACAAACGTTCACAATACTTACAATATAAAGATTATCACGTGAATAACGAATACACACCACCCATTGAACAATAAGAGGAAAACATAAAATAATAGAAAAATCGTAAAAACCAATGTAGTATTTGTAAACATTTGAAGAACTTTTTCGATATTTTTTACCTATATATATATATATATATATATATAATTATAGGAGCTTAACTTCCTAGTAGCTTTTTAGAAAAACTATTCATATATGACACTATTCATTATTATGACATTTTATTCACAACCAGCACCGTTGAAAAATGATAGTAAGTGTTTTCCCTGCATATAAGATTACACACACATGTATTTCCTGAATTACCAGTAAAATAGTCTATTATACGAAAAAAGAGCCCAGAAGGAAGGTCCCATCCAATAGCTTACAACTTATCGAAATCATATTTCACGAACGTGAGGCCAATATAGCTTACCCTTTTCTAACGCATTGTCTCTTATGCCGCGTTCAAATGTATAGAAATACACTTTACTCGACAGTAGAGTCTCATTTTAATATTAAATACTAACAATTCCTCACGGATCCACTCGCGTAGATACCGATCTCATGGCATTGGAAAGTACTAAGTCGGACTATATATTTATTTTCGTTAACATAAAAGTTTTATTTCACTAAGTTTTTAATAACTTCCTTTCGGATTTTATATTTTAAAATATTCAAAATTATATACGTAGAATGTTGGACATTAAGAATTCTCTACAGGTATTGAAAAATTCATGTTTTCAAGGAGATAATGAAAGAATATTTTAAATCACTCCAGAATTTTTTAGCTTGATAAAAATAAAAACAGTATACGTATATCGGTGAGTATGATTGGTATCCTTGGAACATCCGCTAACTCACCAGTCGCAGGCCCAATTATAAGTGTCGCTACAATTTTCTTTAGATTGATATTTTTCAAATCGTTATATCGTCTGATTGGAATGTCAGATTTTGATAATTTAGAAAGTACTTTACAGGTATTGAAACAACAATAAAAATTTTACATACATTTAATAGGATAAGGATTAATACAGATCTATGAATAGTATGGTTTCATTATTGTCGGCACTTTTATTTATTGTTAAAATGTAAAAAAAAGTAGTTATAGTGGCATAACTACGGAAGTTGGACTTATGATATCGCGGACTTTTTGTAGATATTAATACATCCTATATTGAAGAACATTTTTTGTTCTATCACCAATAGTTTCCCCAGCGCACGCGATGACAGGTTGTATGTAAACAACTTTTTTCACGCCTTGGGTTGTATTTATGCATTTTTATTAAAGATCTCTATTTTTGTAGAGAAAGTAATACAATCTATGTCGCTCAGTAAAATGCAGCTTTTAAATGGAGAAAAAATGTTTGAAATCGGTCCAGTAGTTTTTGTGTGAAAACGTTACATACTTACATACAAAAACAAATGTGCCCTCTTTATAATATTATTTAAGATATTTTATGTAAGCAAATTTTAATACAAGTCTATAGATATTAAATACATAATTAAAATTATAATTACTTTATACTAAGTATATAATAATAACTTTAACAAATTAACACTGCCTAAATGTAGTGAAGGAATAAATTTTTCGTTTTCTTAAGGTATCAATGTATCTCCATGTATAACTCCATATCCAATGTGTGAAAAATCCTAAATATTACTGAAATACCAGTAAATCCCAAACTACCACGATGATAATGAAAACAAACAAGAGCATCATAAAAAAAAAGTATGATATAGTAACGTCAATATTTGTATTAATGCATATCGTGTCAAGAAAATAAAATTGAAATCATAAATATTGAATACAAATTTTATGTTATCAGTCTAAATTAAATAAATATGATTTTTTTTAATTCACTTTAAAACCATTTGAGTTTAAACGCAGCACAATCCTTTCCTATGGTGTTGTCTATGTCATATTGTCACGAACACTTGGTGGCAAAAGACATTCGTGAGATACGTAAGTTTATTTTTGTCATATTTCTCAACGATTTGTGTTATTCCTAAAGCTTACGTATACAAGATAGAAATAAATGTAAAGAAGGACAACCTTTACTTTTCCTGTAGTAAGTATGTGATGAATATATCTTAGCAAAACGTGTTTTATATTACATTTTTTTATGTAATGTTAATGTTTTAGTGGATACCATACTTGTATTAAGCATTATTGGCTTCGCTCATCACAGGGCTGTTAAATGTTTCGCCAAATTTAAAAATATTTTTTTACACGTAAGTGTCAGGAGTACATCAGGATGGGATTATGTTGGATTCAACAGTACGGCACTACAAGTAAAAGCCTTTAATCTCTGCATTGCGTCAGACCGAGCGGAATGAGGGTTATCGGTTTTCTGCTGATAAACACAATTGAATGAGTTTGGTATACAGTCACCCCTATAATACTCATCCGGTGAGATAAAATAGATACTGACCATACACATGTATAATTTTTTGTATTTTATTAATGGTAATATTATTCTCTTTGCATTTTTATTATAACGTCGCTGCCAATCATTTTGGAATCGGCCAAAAATGCTAACAATGGAATTTTGATGGCTATCTCAAATGATTTTACAATTCCTCTTTACAGGTACCCGATTTTATTTCATTTAACGTGGAATAAAAATTTTGCATCTATGTATATTTTATTTTCTATCTGTCTATGGTCCCCGACGAATACTATGATAATCGCTATTAAGATAGAATCGGGTTTATTAAAGATTCCTTATATACACACCCTATTACATCATTGAGATTATCTTATGATCGGGTAATGAATACTTTTGGTTTTATCCATTTAATAATGATCTTTGTGGTTTTGTTCAACGTATAACATAAGTGAAAATTTACACGATCAATAACGCAAAAACCTTTTACCAAATCACAACATATTAGAGTAAGCGGCTATTACCTAAAAATGATTATAAATAAGCATGTAATTTATGTTTACTGTAATATTAAAGTTAGTTATATCATCGAATAAGATTACTATGTCATTTTACGAATAGAAAATATGTTCATATTTGCCATGGAATAATATCTCAATAGTAACACCGATTTGTGATTACAGTCGAACACTATCGTAAAGTTAGTTTTTACATAGCTTATTTCAGCAATGGACATTTTCACTGTTTTCTTAATCATAAGGTTTAACATCTTTATTTTTCTCATAAGAATAAATTCACTCACATGAGAATGTGTACATTTCTTACAAAACCTTATGTTAGACGTAACATACGGGTAGGCAGTAAATAACAATAGATTTTAACACAAAGTAAAGAAATTATTTATAACAGCGGGTAGATAAAAATATATAAAAACATTGAACATGCGCAACTAACTGGAAGAGACAAAACGTGTCAAATACATATACGTTATGTAATTTTTACTAAATATCAAATTATTTATTTAGAATGATTTTGTAATGTGAAATTTTAATAGTTTTTTAAATATTACATGTGATTTTGAGTACTTGATGTCTTTTGGTAATTTATTGTACATTTGAGCTCCTTGAAATAAAATAGTAGTTTGGCCACATCTGGTTCGCGGAATCGTAAAAAAAATTTATAACAAAAATTTACTAAAAACTTAGTGCAAAAAAGTATTCACCATTTTTGATAACGGAATCTTTATTTTTAATCTTGATAGTTTTCATGACATTCAGTTTTTATTTGCTCCTGTAAAATTGTCATTTTTTTATTAAGACTTTGTTCGTTATAATTGGCGTATATATTTGTACAAATAAAATGTTGTATTAAGGTTCTTACAATATCCTTGTAGTAAAAATATATAGATAATATGCCCATTGGTTGAAAAATTGATCACTCCAGGTGACGCAAATAAAAGTAACAGGCGAAGTGATTATTTCCTACCTCTTTTTAATGTAGGATAAGATACAGAGACTTGCTTTTGATTCGATTAATTCGATGACGATGAATTCGATACCTACAAATTATTAAAAAAACTGAATGTAGTCGAAAGACAAAAGTCAAACTATCTTTATTCAATAAGGCCTATTACAGCACTTTTGCATGGTCAAATATAGTTTCTTTCATATATTATTTAAATAAATGACTGACGATAACATTAAAGAACGACTTACAATCTAAAGTTACGAGGGTTCCTGCGCTCCCTACTCTGAGAAGAGCCCATAACAAACTCAGTTATTTTTGTCATCATCATTGCAATATATATTTTTTATTTATTCTTTATCAAGGTATATGTAGAGCAATTCATTCACTCCCACGCTTTCTGGTCTTCTAAGTATTCCTTCAAATTATAGAATGATTTCACTATTAGCTTTCTTTTAATGAAAGATTTAAATTTACACAGATACATCTTTGTAACTTCTTCTGGGAGTGTGGTATAGAAACGTACACAGTTACTCTAGAATGACTTGTCAATTTTATGTTTATTTTTTAAATTATATGAGAGGCGTTCACTTTTTTTATTAACGTACAAAAGTTTTCTAATGCATTAAATTATTTTTAACACGCATCAAGTCGCCGTTAATTTAACGGCTAGAATTATTGAAAATGGAGTTGAGCCACTAAGCATGGTTCCGCCTAACGACGTATAAAATTTCCATTGTCATCAATCTCTGACAAAACAAAAAAGTATAACGCACAGTCATCATGTGCTTCAATTTTTAGACTGTTTTTAAAATAACACGGACCAGCTGTTAATTTAAAAAGTTAAGAGTTGAAGGTAATTTCGGTACATTAAAAAGCTAAGAACGATATAACATAAAGGAATTAATTCCTCTATTATAAATGCAAATGATGTCGATCTTGTATCAATGAATAATATTAATTAATTTCAATGAAATTTGCTATTGATCTCTAAAGAATCATATAGTTATAAGACCCCATATCTATAGAAACAATCCCTTTAACTAGCCCCTAAATGTAGTTAGGGGACACTAAATTTTAGCAGGGTTCTTGTGTCGTATTACATGGAATAATCAATAAATGAATGAATTCTTTAAGATTTTTCCGTTACAATATTAAATACATTATAAAATTTGCTTAAATCTGTGTTTTAGGGTCACTAGGCTTTTATTTTTTTTATTACAAAATCATTAATGCAGGAGAAGGTTTAATTAAAAAATGTAATATTCTGCAATTTTACAATAAGTTGGTATTAATATTGCTTTTATTTAATTAAATATTACAAATTTCGCTTTTCTTAAATATATATGTTATATCTTGTTTATATTAGATGTGCGTTGGTTTATGTGATATGTGTGTATGTTTGTGTGTATCTCGTAGCGCTGTTTGTGTAATGTTCTTTTTATTTCCGTTGAAGTATTCTTATTAGGTTTTCTGTCTTATCGTAGCTCATGGTATTTGCCCAATTTTTTAAATTGTGTTTTACATTCACGACTTTTTAAATTGAAAACATACTGTTATTTTATATAGCCTGCCTAGATGTATAAGAAGTTCGTGGTAGACGGCGTCAGATTTCGCTTTAATTTTATAAATATATATAAGAATAAGAGACAAGGAGCATAAAGGATAGATGCGTAAGGTTCTCCGCTGACATCGACGTTAACGTATCGACATCGGCATCAATAATTCAATTTCCATACTGTGGGCGTTTGTCGGGTAATGTTGGTACAATCAAACACTTTACTAATTAACTCAGATTTTAATGTTCAATCAATGTTCCCAATATCAATTTACATAAAAACATTAACAATAATAGCTAGGAACGTGGCAGTTTCAATAGTCGACCGCTCCAGCTGACCGTCACTTGAGAACTGGAGAGATTGCCCCCCGACATATATATATGTCGGAGGGCAGGTGTCTGTGGATCGCTGGCGCCTTCTGTCTATCGGCATGGGGCAGTGTCTATAGTGACAATCCGACGCGCGTCTCTCCAGTTCTCGGGTGACGGACGGTGTCGGACGGACTTCCAGTTCCGCCAGAGTGGTCGACTATTGAAACTGTCGCGTTCCTAGTTATTATTGTTAATGTTTTTGTGTAAATCATTATCGGGAACATTCAGTGATTGAAAATTATAATCTGAGTTAATTAATAAAGTGGTTGATTGCACCAACATTACCCACCAAAGCCCACAGTCTGAAGATGGAATTATGGGACTATGCTTTATGCTCCCTTTTCTCTCATTCCTATATATATTAAAAAAAATTAAAGCGAAATCTGACGCCGTCTACCACGAACTTCTTATACATATGAAATACATGTTTATATAGTTTTTTTATTTATATATTTCAAAGACCTATTTTTCGTATAAGATGTAGTAATACTATAAAACTGATCATATCTTACTTCGATAAATCATATATGTTGCCCGTATAAAGCCTTGACAGTATACTCGTAATAAAAGGTTATAAATCTCTCACTGACCAATCTAACGAGGATGTCCACAGTGAAACCATTATTTTTTTCATTTATTCCATTCGCTATTCGAATGTTGTATCACGTAATCAATACAATGCTATCGAGCTAAAAATCAAAACATTGAAGGTGAAGTATACACTTTGTTAAAATTTTAATTAAAAGGCCATGTGGTTGAAGATTTTTTTTACAAACTCGAAAACACGCACAACAAAATTAAAACGACAAAAGTCGGTTTCCCGATACTTTTTATTATTCAAACGTAATCACCTTCCCCACAGATGCCAACATTTCAAACCGAACCGCTCGGTTTATCTTATTTATACGATTCATTTGTGCGATAAAATGGGTTTTTGAAATCCGAAAGATTATATTATTTCTGAAATAACATTACTTGCTGATTCATTATACAAACAGAAAAACAAGTACATGGATATATAGCAAATGAATATAAGGTGTAATTACGTTAATCTCTTGTTATGTGTAACATTGAATGAATGATTCATTTAAATAAAAATATTATATGTTCATAAATTAAATTAGAAATATTACCGGATATACCGAGAACTATTTTTCAGGGTTTTAGACTTGGTTGCTTCCAGATGGACGGGAAGAGTTGGAGACGCGTGAAAATGGTTCAGGACCATTGGAAAGAAAGTCACTAGCAAGTCATAAGCTTTTTTTCGTATATTATTACCGTACTTTTTTCGTACCCAACATTATCGTATCGTACCCAACATTGAAACTAAGATAATATCGGTTATATTGCCTTACTTTCGTATTTATGTTAAAAGTAAGGAACAAGAACTAATTTTCTTTAATTTTTAAACTGAAAGAAAATGAAAAAGAATTTATTAATGGTATAGAACATATTAATGGTACTGTTCGTGACTTTTCCCTAGAAAACTAGCTTCCCATATAATTAGTTTATTTTCGAGTTAGTGTCTTATTAAATTTATTTTGTATACTTTTATATAGCCTTCGTATTGTTATAAATTGTATAGAATAATGTATGTAAATAAAGTATCTCTATGAATGTTCACTTTATTACCAATAAAGAGGGCCCAATAGCGTCGCTTACTTGTCATAATAGTGTACGTGTGTCAGCCGTAGTTGCGGCATATAAGGCGCGAAATTCGTTGCTGCAAAACGGTCGATCGCATAATATCCGCGCTGGTGACAAGTGGATGGCCGGGCGTTGTGCAAAAAGTCTGCGAGTGTTTCATTGTTCCCGAATCAGCATATCGTGAGTGTGAGCTGTCGAAGGGGCTCATAGGTACATTGCAAGTAGTCGTTCTAGATGTCCAGTTATTTAAATTTTTATTACTTAAAAGGTAAATATAGGTTAAACTTTTATAAGTTTGCAATATTTACTTCTGGCACATTACGTTTTGGATATGATTATTTGAACAACATTTTCTATTTATTACATCAGTAAGTTAATGGAATAGAATCTGGCATTGAGGTACTTGAGGTTCAGGTTTGTTAGATGGGGAGTTACGTGTCAATGAGCTAGAGGTATTTGAGAATCCGTTTAGAATTCGTCTCCGACACTAATGAAGAAGACGCTAGGGATGTAAAAGCAACCAGCGTTCGACGCTTGAGATGCCTGAGGCTCGTCTACTACAGTACATTAATGAGAGCGTCCATCGTTAAATAAATTGGATAAAGACATTCGTGATCTTGGAAGATCAATTAAGAACTCGCTTCTGTAAATTGCTTCTACCCTTACATATTACAAAATGAAATCCTTTGCCGCTATTATCTGATTTTTTTTTAAATGTATTTTCATATGATTATCACTGTCACAACTACTATGCATAACCTCTAAAGCTGACGACGAATTGGCAAATAAAAAAAAGAGCGGGCTTTTCCTATGCACCATTAAAGATATCGTTGTTAAAAAAAACTTGTGAAGGTAAAACCAAATCAATATTTGTGTATGATTTTTTCTATTTACTGAGTATCACATTATTTATTTTATAAATTGTTTTCTCTTTATTGTACATAAAAACAATTAGATTATATTATTATAGCTTAATAAATATTAATCTTCATTTACCAAATTCTTTTCGAAGCTATTTCGTTTAGGATAATATCACAAAATGCGGATAATTATAAAATTCGCTAGGCAGAATGCGCTATGATATAACATTAATATTTAAAAATAAATCGTAATAAATAATTAACTAGTTGACAGCTAGTTAATATAGAATATGAGTTTTCATATTGATAATATATTTTGTTATGAGCATAACTTAGATGTATGTCACGAATTAAAACTATTATATACAAACATATATTATAAAACGTATGGTTTTTTAATTATATATTATGTTACAGAATTATACAACAATATCCAATAGAAATACGCTTTTTTAGATGGACGAAATTATTTTATTTTATTTAATAAACTCAAGCGATACAATACTTTTAAATTATCTTTGATTTTCATATTGTGATAAACACAAGCCGTTCATGAAAAACATTAGACATTCTGTTTTCTATATTAAATATTCCGCGTAGATATCCGAGAAATCGCATACATTTATTCTCGCACGTCGCATCATTCGATTATTAAAGATTAAGATATATGTAATAACACTTGGCCTACTTCTTAAGACAACTTTTTGGAGACCTAGCCGGAGAATAAGAGATAAGGAAGAGCATAAACATAGGGGCGTAGGGTTCTCCGCCAACATCGTCATTTAATGGAATCCATAATTTAATTTCTTATACTGTGTCTGTGTGTGCGTAAGTAAGTGTGAGTGTGTGTGTGCATGTATTTAGAAAATATTTTTAATTTACTTAAGATTCAAGATGTGCAACTTTTAGTCATAAGTTTATTAATTGTTAATTAGCTTGCATGTGGTGCTTACCTTTGAGTAGGAATCTGAGTCCCACACTCCAGACTCCTACTACTAAGTCGGGGTGTGTAAAAGCATTTCCCAGCGAAAAAAAAAAGGATTGCATTTAGATTAAGTACTTTTTCTTATTTTCTCTATATAAAAAAGTGTATTTATTGTAAAATAGTTCTCGAATCAAATATAATAAATACTTAAGATTAAAAAATAGAATAGGTATGCTAAATAGGTAGTTAAATAATTAATAAACAAAACACAACATACAAAACTTAAAGTTTCATTTTGGTGCATAATATTAACGATCGCAGTGCCTATGTAATGTTCTTAGAAACATTAGAAATACCGGCTGCGATTCGCTTTCCGCACCGGTGAGATATTGTAATGAAATTCAGCCATCTGTTTTCTTTCGCCGACGTAATATGATGTGTGACTTGCGCCTGCTTCCTGTACCGCTAGATTATAAAAATACGAAGTGGCTACAAAATATATCATGATATTCAAAAACGTAGTGACTGAAATATGAATTCTTTACAGTAGGGTGTCAACAGTAACATTAATAGAGCGGCCATTAATGTTATTTCTTACTTTTCTTTTTGATTCTCTAAAATTCCATGTATAAGATTTTATGATAAATATTAAAAGTAATCCCTTATACATTATGAATTTACATTATGAAACAACTTGATGTTTAAGAAGATTTTTAAGAACAGGTATATTTTTAACACCAAAGAAATTCGCTATAACTTATTTACTTGCAAAGCGTTTGACAAAGAAAAAGCTCACAAATTAAGCTGGAAATAGTTATGTGTAAGTCGCGTCTTAAGTAATAGCCTAATAGCATTCCACTGTAGACCACTGGCCTTCTCACTCAGAAGAAAGAGAGTGTTTAGCGCAAATACCCACCACGCTGATCCTATGCAGGTTCGACTCCATACATACATACTCCTACATAGCATCACGTCTCATTCCCATAGGGGTGGCATAAACCATGTCCTTTCACTTGCAAATCTTCTTCGCTTCTTTCATTCTTATTAAATATTTCATACAAGTTCGTCGGTTTAGAGTACTCTTGACCTGGACCCTTATTTAAAATGTCGTGTATTTGGTCCAGGAACGCTCGCCTTGGTCTTCCCTTTTCAACGTTCCCATTCACTTTTGACTCATCAATCCTTTTCGTCAGTCTCCTTTCTCTCTACATACTCAAACCATCTGACCATACCTTTCTCAGTTTTAGTTACTACATCTTTCTGTATACCACAAGGTTCTCTTATCCTATACATAACCAAGATTTTCTTCCAAGGCATTCAGATTGACCCATAATGCTTTTCTCCACCGAATACTATAATGATGAGCCTCTTAGTTATTCGTACCCAGGATATAACCTTGCGACTCACCAAACAAGAATCCACACGACCTCTATACTATCATGGGTTCAAGGATAATGCATATTTCATTTAAACTATACAATATTTTTCTTAGTTTGTACAGAGAAATACGTTTATATTCTTTCCTGAGTGTATTAAAACTTACCAATATTTTAAACGTTTATTAAACTATAAATGAAGATATATACAAACTCTTCACGCAGTTATGATTGCAATGATTTGTCCTTAAGTCAAACATTGATTATAGTAATATTACGTAGCGTGTTGTCTATTCGATGAACGCTCTAATATGCAATTTGTATTCACGATTGTGTTGTTTATGGGCTATTGAGATACGAGTACCCATTTCTGCGGCCATTGCCGGGGAAATTTACATTGAATCGCTACTTTTGCGTCGATAGTAAGGCCTTTCCATTAAAACGTAGTTATGCACTAATTACACATGTCACAGTACAGTTTCTTTAAACTACAGTAGGTATTGTCATATAACGAAATTATAGTTTTTTAAAGAACGCGTTGAACTTAAAACTGTATTACATTTCATTTGTATTTATATTTAAGAATATATATATTTACGTATAGGAGGTGTAGTGTGGCCCAACATAGAGAATTTTGTAAAGAGATATGGGTTCAAATTCTGAGCAGACTCCACTAAGTGCTTTTTGTAAAATCCATGTAGCTATTTGTTGTGTTAATAGTCAATGCTTATCGGTGAAGGAAATCAACGTGAGGATACCTGCATATCTATTGAGTCATTCTGGCATATGACCGGGCTCGATAACCAGCAGCAGAGCAACATGGTAGGTCTATAAAATAAATAAATTTCTCCTTCGGGGAAGGAGGCCTCAGCCCACCAGTGGGACGTTAATAGACTACTACATATAGAACAGGCAATAGATACTTCTATAGATTCTTTTGATAATCTACGAAAATTGTAAACTGAAAACTGTTATTCGTCATTAACTGCGGTTAATTTGAAATGAATTCTACAGAATTCTCTCAAAATTCTCTCTGCTTATTACTCGAATAACTTTGGAAATTGCACTCAATTAAACTTACATTCGCTTCATTAAAACTTTTCAACATTTGATCGGAACAGTTATGTTCTAGAATTTGTTGCAGTTGCTTTATCTTCTCCACGTACAACAGCATAAAATCGTAGGTAAGATACTAAATGTTACTTGTTATGAAAATTTATCTTATAAACGACCTAACTTTGACATATTTCTTGCTCTCCAAACTATGTTGTGAAAGATAGTATAAAGAACTCTTTGTAAAAGTTGTTTCAAACAATATGATAACAAAATCATTTATAAAATTGTCTTTTCCCGCTAGGTAGTGATTTATTTATTCATATTAAAGATATTTTAAAAACAATGACTAAAAATCACTTAATTATGAAGAGAACTTTCTTGTCTGATTCTTATTAAAAATCTAATTTAGGAACATGCAGATGGCCTTTTCGTCATTCTTTGTATATTTCAATTTTTCTTTTATGACACAGTGTTCATAAAGTGTTTCGTATTATTTTATAAAACCTCATCATATTTTACTATAAAAATTTAGAGAAATTCATCATACAGCACAGTGAAATTGGACAAGGTTAAAATTAATTTTGTTACTCGAATCCGAAACCATAATTCTAATTAACTCAACATGTTTATTTAAAGGAAACCATGCTAACGTTAACACAACGTTTCCATAATATAGGAGCTTTAACTAAGACCTTCAAAGGTCTGGTAACAGTATCGCGTAATAATTATAATCAAGTTGTGTGGGAAAAGGGCGTAAGTTTTGACGACCTGTTTTACGTAACATATCCAGTTGAGCAGATTCGGAAAATAAGAAATTTCTAATGGTGGGAGTAATTTATGTTGTAATGAGAATTCCCATGCGCTGTGGTAAACTTATAGAAAAGTGTTGAAGTTAATATTGAGTCTAGTACAATGGTTTCTAGTTACAATTTCAGGTAAGGCATATTTAAGTAATTTTATTTTTTCTAACTGAAGAGGAAAATTTATAAGTCGATCGTAAGACTTGTCATCCTGTATGGATCAGAGTGTTGGGCCACCAAAGAGAGGACGAAAGGAAATTGCATGCAACAGAGATGCGAATGTTGAGATTGATGTGTGGAGTGACAAAATTAGATAAGATTAGGAATGAGTATATTAGGGGAAGTGTAAAAGTAGCACCAGTGACCGAAAAGTTAAGGAGTCTATCCTGGTATGGACATTTCATGAGAAGGGAGGATAACCATGTATGCAAGAGGGCCCTAAATATGATGGTAAGCGGCAGGAAGTGTGGATGAACTTTGTGAAAGAGGATATGTGTGTAAGGGATGTGAATGAAGAAATGACAGCGGATAGAGTGAAGTGGCGAAAGGAAACATGCTGTGCTGACCCCATCTAGTGGGATAAGGGCAAGAAATGATGATCATCAGTATCTGAACTTGCATTTCGATACGCTGCTGTGTAAAAACTATAGGAGATAAACTATGTTCACGATAGTGCGCTAACCCGGTTAGCGCACTATCGTGAACCATCACTTTATAAACAAAGCGCTAACCTATCAGAGATACAAAATATCTACCCTACCCTGCTTGATCATGAATATTGAGAATAGGTTAAAACAAAGGGTTATAATTTTTAAAAATTACAACTAATAAATTACTGAACAGGGACACATTGTTTCGTCACACAATAACAATTATCGCTATTTTGAAATAGGGGTTGGTGCTATAAGGGGGGAAATCTAGGGTCGTATGTATTTTTTGATTCCGCACTATAAAAAAAAAAACAAAAACGATTTGTCGAAAATAAAAATAAAATTTTTGGGGTGAACCACCCATAACACTTAGGGGTGTAAAAATTACATATAAGCCTATTATCATACCTCCTGAATATACATATAAAATTTCATCAAAATCGGTCAAGCCGTTTCAAAGGAGTATATTCACCAAAACTGTGACACAAGAATTTAATATACTAGATAAAGTCAAAGTCAAAGTCAAAATATCTTAATTCAAGTAGGCCTATTGCAGCACTTTTAAATCGTCAAATATCGGTTTTTTTTCTATTTATTATTTAAATGAATGACTGATGATAACATAAAAGAACGACTTACAATCTAAAGTTACGAGGGTTCCTTCGCGCCCTGATCTGAGAAGAGCCCACAACAAAC